>JAPDEK010000072.1:0-177906 GCA_027569065.1 Aspergillus cavernicola | reverse complement strand
CTAGATCGCTTATTATTGTACGTGTATTTATATGCCTGCTTGCAGCTAGAGTGAGAGAATCAGACCTTCATTACTTGATAATTCAGACGTATGAATACTAGCCTAACGCCTATCAGAGACGCTCATATTCTACTACTACCCATCATCCTTGTACAGCTTCTTTTCCTACCTGTCTTTCTCTTTCAGGATATTCGTCAGTTCCTGCATATCCCCCTTCCCCTCTTCAAGTTCCTTTCCTCAACCTCTCCCTCGTCTCTCTCGCTCTTTCCTCTCATTCCTCCCCGCTCCCTCCTGCAGATCCATTCCGCAGTCCACCTCGGGTGTCGTGGACGGGCTTCTTACGTCCAGTAGGAGAAAAAGGAACCTGACTTCCAGCTGGAGAGTCCTCTCGACCCAAGAATAGTTTGTGGTCAGACGTTTCCGGCTACTTTTGCATTATTGTCAGCCTTCGTGCATGGTTCGTGGCTGTCATTCTTTCCTCCCTCACCCAACATGCTTTTGCCTCTCCTCCCTCCCTCCTTCCTTTCATTCCCTTTCGTGATGCCCTCATAGCAGTCTTTTGCTCCCCTCTTTTGCTGCCGTTGATTGAGCTCCTCCCCCGACTGTTATCTTCTCCGGGCTAACTCTTTTTTTTTTTCTCTCCGACCGTTAGCTATCCGAAAATGCTTTCCGCTCCCGTCAAATCGGCCAAGCGTATATCCTCCCTCTTCTCCTTGGGTTCGAATAAAGATGCCAATAAAGATGCCTCCAATCCCTCTTCGCCGCGCTCCCCGGGGCTCCCCAAGCTCTCGCCCGACCAAATACCCCAGGATACGCGCCCCCGAAGCAACTCCAGACCAGCCCGTATAGTTTCCAGCCCCGTGCCCAACTTCTCACAACCCATGCCTCCCAGTCCTATGGATAACTTCGATTTTGACACCCCGCTTCCGCCTCCTCCATCCCTTTTGACCGTCAACCAAGATCTTGCCGACAGCGCTTCCAATTCGCCCGATGGTAGACCTCAAAGCAGAGGTCGCAGAATGAGTAGCAGTAGACCGTCCAGCTCCGCGGGCCTGGGTGTCCCTGGGTCCGGACCGGATTCACGGCCTGGCACACCCTCTAAGAGACGCAGTTGGATGCCAGGGCGGGCGCGGGCGAGCTCAGTTGATACTAGGGCTAGCCCCCAACTGCCTAGCGCCTGGATTGCTGGATTGGAACATAAGATTTTATGGGATATAGCCCCCCTGGGCCGGGGAGAGCAGGTACGTAATCCATGACTTCGTATATTGATCCAGGCGATAGGATCGCTATGCTCTTTCCCTTCTACACCTGTCTTGGACCCGACTAAACGCATTTTGTGTATAGGTTACAGATTTGTGGAACGAGGCCGGCGATACATACGTATACTTGTTTCCTCAAAACACTGGTCGACCTGCATCCTTTAAGATTCATTCCACATCTTTTGCCGATTCAGCCTCACTCAATTTTCTCGCCCGTGGTTCCGACCCTCGAGCTACCAGCAACCTTGAGCCCCAGACACGCAATCTATCATTGAACCCAAATGGCACTCCTGCTTCGCCTCCGCTCACCCCCAGTAACTGGAATGATAACGATAATGAGAGCGCCGGTAGTAGGCGCATGTCGTTTGAGGACGACGGACTGGAGGATACCCAAGAGCTCCATCTCTACTTGCCGATCCCGCTAAACAGCGACGTCTCTAACCCAAACACACAGATCTCTCAGGACGACTTGGAAACGCTCCTTCTCTTCCGTAACCTTTTTGCCTTTCTCCTGGGCCAGTCGTTGATTGCAAACCCCCGGTCATCGTCGCTCTTTTCGATTTTCATGGACATCGCCACGTTACTGGCCCGCTTCGAATTCACCAACCTTGACGGGTCGAATTTCGGCGAGATTGCATCGTCCAGCTTCAGCAACTACTGTGATGAACTATGCCTGGCAGATGTTCGCAAGAGTCGGGAAAAGACCATCGAAGCTATCATCTTAGGAGAACGTTTACGATTCTACCCACTCTATCTCGAAGGATTTGTGCATGGTGTAGGGAAATTGGATGAGCTCAAGCAGCTGAGAAGCCCCAAGTTTGGGCTAATCAGCCCTATAACGCAAAAGCGGCTAGAGCGTGGTTTCATTGACCTGGACGGCCGCATGAAGGTCCTCCAGAATAAGCTCAACGACTTTGACTTTCCTTCGGTCTTCTCTGGTATCGCAAATTCACAAACAGCGGTCGAGAGCAAGGTAGTGCGATTCAAGGCCTGGAAGACCGCGTTTATGGAGTGCCGACGGTTCCTGCTCCAGTACTATCGTCAGAGGTACGGCTCTTGGCCGCCCAAGCCGTCGCGGAAGAATCATTTTGAGGAGACCGGCCTGAACCGTCAGGTCGCGAAAGAGATGTACGACGACATGTGCAACGTATATGATATGCTGGTCGATCGAACGGCCCTCACCACACGCACACTTGATATGGCACCTGAAGTTGAGGATACGTCCGATACGACCGAGCTAATGAATCGCGCGCTGCGAATGGTGCTGAGCGAGTATGACCGAAGCACACCGCCCGTCCAACCACCTATTCCATTTGATATTCCACAATACCCATCGCTGCAGGCAATCCTGCGCAAACCGGTGGACGCCAAGAAAGAAGCGAAACAGATGGGGAAGAAACTGAAAGACTCAGACGTTAACGCTGTCCTTATGGGATCTTATACCCGCGAGAGTTTACGGCCCACTCCATTTATCGAGGCCTTTATGCAATTTGAACGGCGCTCCGGTCACGGAAAGTCTGTCAACGACCTGATCGACCTCCGGTGTGGCCAATGGATTCTGATTTACTGTGTCATCCAAGCACTTCCGTTGGTTGTGGTAGATGTGCAGGATGTCCGGTTTGTGGATGACGTGGAGTATTTCCTATGCATCGCTCCGCGTGGCGGAGCGCCTTGGGTGCAACACGACGGCAAAGTTGCGCGCAGTTGGTTCGGTGTTGCCGGCGGCAATGGTCTCGTCAGCTTACCATCCGATGTTGTCATCAATGGTGTGGAGGGTGTCTATCGACGGAGTCATTGCTGGCAAGTGGCGGAGCAATGGGCTGAAAAGGACGCCATTTTGGGTCCCCCGACGATTGACGATCCGTATGAAAACGAGTCTTCCATCTCGTCCCCTTATCCCGCGCATCAATCTTCGACGGAGTCATCCTCGGAACATCCCCACCTCCAGCAGTCGATGCAAGGGCAACAAACCCCTCCAACACCATTACTGGCTCCGGGCGGTCTTGCGCCGCCGGCGGCCATTCCTCGGATGAACTCCCCAGCACTGCGATCAAGAGCGGAGCACCGACACTCGATCAATCCTGGTCTGGAGGCGCTGCCCCTGCCGGCCGGTGTCGGCCCGCTTGATCCCCCTGCCCGACCACTCAGCAAGTTCAATCCCAACATGAGCTTCGACGATATCTTGAAACAGGTCCCGAACCAACAAAAAGGCAAGAAATGATGTGCCTTGGGACATGCAACTGCATTGTGTATAATGTTATCCGACGGTGCGATGTACTGTCAGCAATGCTTTACTATACACTTAATTACTCTCTTATCTATTTTATTGTCATTCTCCATCATGCCTATGCACAGCAGCAAAGCTGGGAGAGACAGGGACGGCGTACATGCGACACAAAATAGCTGATGTTTTACTTGATACTGCGCGGCAGAGCATTTTTGATTCCGGGATTCGCACTTCTTTCTACCTTGTCTTACTTTTTTCTTTTCTTTTTGGAAAGTTCACCTGTTTCGACACTCCTTGCGCACCATCTCAGCTTGACTTGCATTCTCTGGATTCCCACGAATCTGCGACAGTCGGATTTCTGGTGTTATTTAGTAAGACGATAGAATAATAAATAATTCTGAACCAGCACTGTTTACTCTGTTTAATAGTGATTTGCACTTGGAGCCTGGAGGAAGACCGCTAAATGAGACTAAATTAGTGTCTTGAATCCCCCCTGTCAGGGTCTGCAGCTAAGCGATTCTTGTCTTGCAGCCTCTGGCCTGCAGTATTTAATCCCCGGTCTGAACACTGGACTCTGGACTAGTTATTCATCCATCATCCCCTCTCCTTGGTATTCCGTCGCTCTGAGAGAGGAAGAATAAGTCCAAAAAAAGCACCCAAATGATCTACACACAGCCCCTCGACGCACCATCTGTGATGCCAACCTGATTTCCACCCCGAGACCCTGTCTCTTTGACTTCTATTTATTATCATTATAATTATTACCTATTCTACTTCAATTAACCTAAGTGATTAATTCCCCCTGGGGGAAGAAAAAGAAAGAAAAAAACACGAAAATGTCCCACTCCCGCTCCAGCATGGCCTCTTCCACGCACGACCGACTCGAACCGCGCCTCCTCAAAGCCGCCGCGACGGAAAACCTCGACGACCTGCGTGATGTTCTCGCGACGGCGCGCGAGACGGGACAGTTATCTGAGGGGTTATTGCGGGTTGGACTGATGCGCGCCGCGGAAAGGGGTGGGATTGGCGCGTTGGGGATATTACTTAGGATGGGCGCGACGCCGGACGGGAATAATGGGAATAATAATGGCAGGGGGACTGGCTCGTCGCCGTTGCTAAAGGCTGTAGAGCGGAATCATGTGCGGGCTGTGCAGGTTCTTCTTGACCATGGGGCGTCTACGGAGTATGGGGATAGGAAAGGACGGACGGCAGTTATGACGGCTGCGTGGAAGAATCATTTCCATGTATTGCAGGTTCTTATTGCGCGGGGGGCGGATGTGAATGCGCGCGATGGACGGGGTCGGAATGTGCTGCATAATCTGGCCGCGGATAAGATGTGTGATTGGGGGGAGGATGTGATTCGGGTTCTACTTGGGACGGTGTGTGAGGTTGATGCGCAGGATGAGTTGGGGCGGACGCCGTTGCATTGGGCTTGCGCGACTGGGAAGGAACGGCTGGCGGAGATGTTGCTGGCGAGGCCGATTATTGTTGGCAATGCGCGGGTGAGTGGTGGGGTGCCGATGGCGGGGGCGGATGTGAATGCCATGGAGGGGAGGAATAAGACGGCGCTGCATTTGGCGGTTGCGCATGGGAATGAGAGTATTATGGCAGTGTTGTTGCGGCATGGGGCGAATGTGAATGAGAGGAGTGATGGTGGGTGGACGCCATTACATAATGCGTGTGATAGGGGCAATGAGAGTATTGTGAGAAAGTTGCTGGGCGCCGGGGCGAAGATCAATTCGCAGTTATTGAATGGGATTTCGCCGTTGCATCTGGCGGCGCAGGGCGGACATCGCGATGTTGTGGAGTGTCTTTTGGCGCGTGCGGATCTAAAGCAAAGGCTTAGGGATAACTTTGGGAGTACGCCATTTCTGCGCGCAGCGCAGTTCAAGCGCAAAGATATCGTTGCGTTGCTGGCGCCATATAATAATGTGGTGGCACTGAGTGAGGATGCGCGCGGTGCAGCTTCAAGCTTCGAAGCCACTGTTGTCGACTTCGGCAATTTCCACAATGAGAACCGGGTGAAGCGCACGTCCGTCTTCAATCTGCTGTACGGGCGCGACACGGAAAACCGCAGGAAGCAGGCGTTTAATGCGTTGCCATCAAATAGCAAGTCCACTGACTTTCGCTGGATCCATCTTCCTGCGAATAATATGGCTTGGGTTGAGGCGCTGTTGACGAAGGCGTTCATCGAAGAAGGCGCGCACGACATTGAGAGCTTTAAAGGTCTGGAGCGATCTTTCAATTACCAGCATCGGGGCCAGAGAATGCATTCAAACTTTATGCGTCCGCTGTGTCACAGTACACAGAGGGCGCCAAAGTTCCGCGACGAATATAACGACGACCTTAAGACGGAGGACAGCCTCTCGCCGCGCATACTGATCAATGGGATGTCGAGAGACCCGCCGATTTCACCTCTACCTTCGCCATCGCCAAAGCTGGATGGAGGAGGCAAGCCCAAAAAGCAGAGGCCTGGTGGAGGGAAGATAGAGCGGGTGGATTCATACTCGCAGGATGACAGCCAGAGTGCCTCGCATGGAAAGAAAGGCAAGCGTGGGTCAGCGGGCACACCCAAGGGGACAGCACCGAAATCGGGTTCTATCCGACGAGACCGGTCTCCGCGTCCACCTTTGACTTTATGCAAGGACAAAAGTCCAGTGGATAGCAATGTTTGCGTGTTCATGCCATACCTACACTTTGAGACGGCCGAGCGGCGCGATAAGATGCAAGAGGCGATCCAGGAAGCCCAAACCCCTAGTCCAGGGATCAGTCGCACACCCACACGGGACGAGCTGCTTTTGCGCGCACATCTCACCTCGTCGACGACGTCGCTGCATATCCGGCGCACGCTCGACCAGTTCTTCTATCCTAATATCGATACGCAGTCCCGTGACCAGGACCAGGTCGTGTACCGCTACCAGACGCAAGGATCACGCACGCCGGAGCCTAAAATATTCATGGTGGACCAACTCTGGGTGTGGATTCTGGGGCCGAGTTTGATTGTGACAAGCTTTCCACAGCGGTGGGACCAACCAAAGAATGACCCGCTGAATGTGCTGGACGGAATTATCGAGGATATCAACTCCAAGACACGCGAGCCTGTCCGCTCGATCTTTGACCTGGCCATTATTATCACGAACCGCTGCTCGGGCGTGTTTGATCGACACCGACTGGGCGACGACGAGTACCAGTTCCTGGACATGTTCGAGTCGTCAATTGGCATCGCGACCGACCGCGAGACTTTGCTGTTCAACCAGTTCAACCGGGCGTCGGCTCAAGCATCTGACTGGCTAAAGAATCACCGAAAGCTTAGTCGGTTTGCGCGGCACAAGGAGGAACAGGATGTGGCCAAAAATCTAGACAAGGAAGACAAGAAGAAAAAAAATGGCGGTGGGCATGATGACGAGCCGTTGTTCGTGGATAATTTGCTGGACATCGGCCAGGAAACAGACTTGCTGTCTGAAGCGAAGGATATCCGTGACGAGCTCAACATGATCCGGACGGTGCTGGAGCACCAGAAACACGTTCTTTTCGACTTCCAGGAAGCAGTCTGCGACATCTATAATAATGAGCAACGCTCGCAGCACGAGGTCAAGAAGCGATTCAAGGAACAGCAACGTACGATCGACATGCACTTGAAGGATATTGACCGCATGGACAAGCAGGCGGAACGCATCTACTCGTCCATTACCGATCTGCTCGATCTGAAGCAGAAACACGCCAACGCCTTCGAAGCCCGGTTCGCCCGTGACCAGGCGGCTGGCACGACTCGCCAGGGCAAGATCCTCATGGTGTTCACGATCGTGACTATTGTGTTTCTTCCACTCTCGTTCATCACGTCGATCTTTACCATCAACATGCCCGAGTTTGAGAATCGGTTGGATCTTCCGTATGTGGCCAAATATACCTTTGGAATTGGCTTTGGGATCTCCATTCCGCTGATCCTGCTAGCGTTGGTGCTAGACGATATTGGAGATGTTATCCAAGAGGCATCACGCCGGGTTCGAGAATGGGTGGGGAAAATACAGCGCACGCAAAAGCAATCGGTGATGGAGAGGATGAAGATGCAGCGAGAGAGTAGGGAAAGGATGGAGATGCAGCGAGAGAGCAGGGAGAGGATGTTGTTGCCGATGAGAGAACGAAAGCTGGACTTGGAGACTGTATAATTTTATGCCGAGTATAGATATGATGACTAATGACATTTATGACTGCCGAGGTTCTCCGCATCAACTCCAAGTTATTACGAGGCTACAATTCTCTTATAATGCAATTATTCTACATCTCGAGCCGCCATGAAGTACTCGACAATTGCCCAACACAAACAAGACCAGCTCTGGGAGCGGATTCCCTCGCAATGGCGCCTTTCCCCCTCCTTGATCCCCCCGGGTATGCACTCCCCTGCGGAATCCGTCAACAACGTCCAGTATGACCGGGTCAATGTCATGGATATCCCTCGCTCGTGCGGTTTACTCTCTCCTAAAGATATTGATATCACCGAGAACTGGGATATCAAAGGCCTTTTGAGTCAAATCCACAGCCAAAAGCTCACAGCAAAGGAGGTCATCGAAGCATTTTGCAAAGTATGTCTACAAACCATACATCCAAATCGAAGCTAATAAGATAGAGAGCTGCTATCGCTCACCAACTCACTCGCTGTCTTACCGAACCTCTCTTTGAATCTGCTCTCCAACGAGCTGAAAAGCTTGACAGCCATCTACGCCGCACCGGCACTCTCGTCGGCCCTCTGCACGGCCTGCCCGTTTCTATCAAAGACTCTTTCAACATCCGAGGCGTAGACTCCAGCATCGGCATCGCCGCTCTAGCCCTACACCCAGCTGACACTGACGCCCCCCTGGCCTCCCTCCTCCAATCCCTAGGCGCAATCATCATCACCAAGACCAACGTCCCCCAAACCATGGGCGCCCTCGACTCAGCCAATTACCTATTCGGCCGAACCCTCAACCCACGCAACCGCCAGCTCACCGTCGGAGGCTCCACCGGCGGCGAGGGTGCCCTCATCGCCCTGCGCGGCTCCATGATCGGTTTCGGAACCGACATCGGTGGCTCAATCCGTATCCCGGCCATGTGTAACGGACTCTACGGTTTCAAACCAAGTCACGGCCGTGTGCCCTACGGCGGCCAGACAGACGGCCAGCCAAAGGCTAAAGGCCGGATCTCGATCCAGGCTGTTGCGGGGCCTATCGCGCGCTCTGTTTCGGATATCGATGCCGTCATGACCCATCTTGTTCCCCGCGCCCAGTGGTTCGGAGAAGACTGTATCCCTGGCGCGTGGCCATCCCCTCTCTCCTCATTTAACACACGAAAATCAGTAACCATCGGCGTCCTGCCATCTGACGGTCTAGTCGAGCCCCTCCCCCCAATCACCAAAGTGCTAACCGAAGTCGCCAACGCCCTCCGCCGCACCCCCGGCGTGAACATCGTCAACCTTCCCATCCCACAAGCCCTATCTAAATGCCAATCCCTCGCTGGCCGCCTCATGGGCGTCGACGGCGGCATCACCATGATGGACCTCCTCGAAAGCACCGGCGAACCCCTAATCCCCTGGCTCCAGGGCCGCACAAAACGCGGCCGCCCCCTAACCCTCTCCCAGCTCCTCGAGTTACAAGGTCAGGTCAGCGAAATCGAGCTCGAACTCCGTCGGAAATTATGGATGGCAGATAGCGGGACCGACCAGAAAGTCGACGCCATCATCCTCCCTGTGGCGCCGCATCCTGTCCCGGAGCTAGATCGGTATAACGCCGTTGGGTATACATCTAGCTTCGTGCTGCTGGATTACCCGGCTGGAGTGGTTCCCGTGCGGCCCTTTAACGGGGGGGATTTAGAGAGCGGGAGAGAGACAAGTCAGTCGGTTATTGGGGGCTGGGACAGGGCGAATCGGGAGCTTTGTATGTTCCCTCATAATTTGGAGTTTGCTGTTGACTTCGGTATACTAACGGGTCTGACTGTAGGGGATGAGAAAACGGTTGATAGAACGGTCTATCTGGATTCACCGCTGAGTGTCCAGGTCATAACCCCGAAACAGCACGACTACGAGCTCTTCCAAGCCATGGCGTTAATCGATAGCGCTATTAAGACCGACAGACCAAAGCTGTAGCCATACTTCCCTAGCAGGGCAAAGTTCTCTATTGTAGAATATATACCTGCCTACCCAAGGTACAACACCAACCACCAACGCAAAGAATACAGAATATTACATTTTCCCCTTCAAATGACTCCCCCCATCCGTGGTAATAACACTTCCGTTCAAATGACTCGCCGCCCGGCTCGCCAAAAACACCACAAGCCCCGCAATATCCTCCGGCTTCCCCAACCTCTTATTCGGACTCGCCTCCTCCAAATCCTTCACCCCGCCCTGCAGCTCTATCAACCCATTCGCCATCTTACTCGGATACAGACCCGGCGCAATCGCATTCACAAGCACATGCCGCGGTCCAAGCTCGATAGCTAGATTCTTCGCCATATGCAGCACCGCTGCCTTCGAGGCGGAGTAACTAAATGTGGCGTTTTCCCCGAGACTCCCCAATGTGATTCCCGCGACGGAACCCGTGATTATCACCCTCGAGGGATCATCCCTTGTCGCGGCGGCAGAAAGAAGTGGGAAGAATTTCTGGATAGTGAAGAAAATACTCTTAACATTCAAATCCATGACCTTTCCAAATCCGGATTCGGGGAATTTCTCGAACGTTTCCCCCCATGTTGCGCCGGCGTTTGCGAACAGGATGTCGATGTGGTCTGTTGTTTTGGAGACTTCGGTGACGAGGCGCTCGATTTCAGTTAGGGACGAGGAGTCTGCGGGGATGGAGATTGCTTGGGCGCCGGGGCGTTTTGTTGGGAGGGCGTTGAGGGCTGAGACGGCGGTTTCGCATGCGGAGGGTTTGCGCGAGGTTATGTAGACCTTTGAGCAGCCGGCTTGGAGGAGGCTGTATGTTTTCTGTTATTATTTTTTTATTTCTGATTTGGGAAGTAGATAGATAGTGGGATGTAATTGTACCCGCTTGCGGCGTGGAGGCCTAGACCGCGTGAGCCTCCAGTTACGACGGCGACTTTGCCTTCGAGGGAGAAGATGGAGGAGAAGTTTTCGAGCTGGACTTGGTCGGCGGCGGACATTGTTACGTGGTGATGTACACTGTAAAGAGGACAAAGAAGGTGGAGGAGGAGAGAGTTGAGGATTGCTGGGGATCTCCAGACTCTAGGGTTATTTAACTTACTTAACCGGTACCGATGGAAGCCGAGGTTCAGACGCGCCCCGCGGCCTAAGCCCATATTATGATTACAATATACTACTGTTCCTGGGGCTTTGGTGAATAGAATTCTTGTCAAGTAATTACAACCCAGTAGTAGAAGAACAGGAGGTGGAACGTTGTAATAATAAGGGATGAGAGGAAGGCATACCACCTTACCTAAACTGCAAGAGACTAATTCTTATGACCATAATTCGAGACGCAACGTTTGCAACCAAGCAGCTTCAGAGACAAATGGGTCCAATCCTTTTCCCAGCCAAAGACACCAAGTCATCATCCTACCGTAAGGCACAAGTAGATACCCGTAACGGTAGCTTTGGAAGTTCCATTACCCATTGCATCCACTAATACTAACAGGACCCTTGAGCTTGTAACGGCATCCATCTCAAGGTACGTACCTAGTAGGTAACAGAACTCTAGGGAGATAGATACCTACTACAACTTAAGCCCATTCCCCCCCTCAACCTCAACCCCCTCCGTATAGCGCCCCTCAGCAACCCCCCAATTCACAACCCCCCAAACCCCCTCCACATAACCAGCCTTATTATTCAAATACTGCAAATAATATGCATGCTCCCACATATCCACCCCCAGAACCGGCACCGCCCCCGTAACAGGATCCTGATCCTTCGTCGTAACAATCTCTAACTTCCCCTTAACCTCATCAGCGATAAGCCATCCCCATCCACTCCCCTGAATGCCCAACAAGACAGTATTAAACGCCTTAATGAAGGCCTCGACGGAGCCGAACTGGGCTTCGAGCGCGGCCTTGAGGATTGGTGCGGACGCGGTGATGTCTGTGGGTGGGGAGTTGTAGGGGGCGAGGTTTTTCCAGAAGAGGGAGTGGTTGATGTGGCCGCCGCCGTTGAATTTGATTTTCTGTTGTAGGGAGATGAGGGCGGGGATGTTGTTGGTGGTTAGGGCTGTGGATTGGGCGGTTAGGGCGGCGTTGAGGTTTGTGATGTAGGTTTGGTGGTGTTTTTGGTGGTGCAGGGTCATGATTTGGGAGGAGATTATGGGTTCTAGGGCCTTTTTTTCCTTTCTGTTAGAAATTTAGATGATTATTGGGGAGGAGGGGCTTACATCGTAGGCGTAGGGGAGAGGGGGGAGGGTGTATTTGGTTTCCGACATTTTGATGGAATGTGGTATTGAGATGAAGAGATGAAGAGATGAAGAGAAGATGGAGAGATGGAGAGATGGAAAGATGGAGAATAGAAGAGAGAGTAGAAGAAGGAGGGGTCCCGCCTTATATAGGTAGATATCAACTGGCGGGGTGAGGACCCCATGAGCACATATGAGCACATTACACCCCTACCCCTCCTACAATTAGACTACCATGTATCTATTACATAGCAAGCAAATCAAGAACAGGCTAGAACCGATAACGCCATGCAGAAGAAGAATAACTAATCATAACCAACAATGCCATTCCCCATCTGAATCAACTCCCCCGCCACCCCCCTCGCTACAGCCGTCACTTTCCGTCCGATGATTCCCGTCTCCGAAACACCAAGGTCTAGTTTCTCTGGTAGATCGAATTCCATCCCCTCTGTGGATTTCGGTGATAATGAGGGTTGGAGCTGGAATCGATAAAGTGGTGGTTGGATCTTTTCTAGAGAGAGCCCGGGGGGCGAGGTTGTTAGGTCGCCGTGGCGTCTATTACATGTTAGCTTGCTACTAGTAAGAGAAGTGAGAGAGAGAGAGAGAGAGAGATACATACTCAATCCGCAAATCAATCCCACAACAAGCCCGCAGCGCAGTAATAGTACTTGAATCTGTAATCCGAAAGACGGCTTTCGTCCGACTATCCGCTTCTGATTCCCGGAAGGAGAGAGAGTATGACTGTAGGTGTAGAGGCAGAGCTGATGAGTTGCCGATGGCAGTGCCGATAGGATCTGACGGTGGGAACATGATTGCGATTCTGTGGCCAGTGCTGGGTCTTGGAATGCCGCACATCTTCCTGTTTCTTCTCGATCTCTCTGTGTTGTTTCTTGGTTCGGGTTTAGATTGAGGTTAAGTAGGGTATGTTGTAGTTGGATTTACTATCACCAGGCTGGATCTGTGTACTTAAACTGAGGTACTGTGGGCAGCTCTATATACCATTGAAGATGAGAGAATTATCAGTCACCAAGGTACTTGGTGGTCTATCTCTGATTCTTTGTTACCTGTAATTGTCTTCAAGGTTCTCAAATGTGCTCAATATGTAGCAGCGCTAGTCTATTTCTGGTTAGAGTAATGGCAATGGTCCACGGGTGGGTTTGTAGATCAATCACAGAGTCTGGACCCTCCAGGTTAGTCTTGTGACTGTAAGCTGAATGGCATCATGGATCCATTATGTCGGAGTTCGAGTACTTATACTAGGTCTACGCAGTTCAAGATACCAGAGCTGTATGGAACACCTGATGATTATGTTCAACCTTTGGCAAGCCTAATGTATCAACTACCCAACAGAGCTTAACACTCGGCAATATGCTCCTGGAATAGACAGTACACTTGCTGACGCAGATGAGCGCTGTGAAGTTGTAGTTGCCGTCCGTGGACAGATCTTGCTATACAGGCGACTACTGCAAAGGTGTATATACCTTAAATGGGTGCGCCTCGGTGTTGTACACAAAGGTGTTTCCATTGCCCTTCTGCACCTGCCATTCATCCTCTGCTACAGTCAGTACTGATCCCTGCCTAGTGGAAAAGATAGATACGTACCAGGAGCAAAAGACAGATAGATATACTTCAGCACTTCCGCAAAGATGAAACTTTCCTGGTTGTCATAACGGTCGCCTCCGTTCTCTGCGTTCACGTCCGCCAAACCGGCGAATCCGGAATCAGTACGGCAGTACTTGTTGATGGCGACAAAAGCTGTCCACACCCATTCGCGGTACTATACACGACGTCGCATGTTAACAGAACTCACAAACAAGACATTGGGTACGTACTGTTTCGTCACCGGTGACACGCCAGGCATAGTAAAAGCTCTCAATCACCTCTGGGCGCAGAATATACGATCCACCGGTGATGTAGAAGCCTGCACGTTCGTATAACTCCCGCTGATTCTCAGGCACGGAGTTGGGATCCCAGCTGAAAGTTTCAGGGCCAATTCCGGTCAAGGTCGCGTTGTACGTCTCGTGGCAACCGGATACAAGGTCAAGGCCAAAGTCGATAAAGTCCTGGCGGTTGAGGACCGTTCCACCGAGCAGGAAGCTGCCGCCATCGAAGCAAGCCAGGTGCTGGCTGCTGAAACCGTACGTGCGGCCTTCGGTATCGTAAGACGCCAAGAAGGTCAGGTCCGGGCGGCTGGACGGGTGCGACGCCAAGTGATTCATGCTCGACTCGGCAGCGGCCACCCAGCGCTCACGGTAAAGGTCAAACCTCTCGGGATCGTACAAGTACATCTTGATTAGGTACTCGTAGTAAGAATCAGTACCGCCGTTCCAGCTGACGGCGCCATTGACGAATTCTCCGGTTGTGATGTTGACTTTGCTTCCAACCAAACCAGGGAATGGCTCGTATTCCGCCGGTTGGGGGTGAAGGAGATAGTCCTGAGCCTTTTGGCTCAGACGAGCGTACTCGGGATTATTAGTCAAGTCCGACAGACGCGTCCACTCCAGAACCAGGGTGCCAGTCACTGCCAACCCATTGGTCTCGGCGCCGTCATTGCCGTGCGTGCTAAAATTGAGAGTGTTGTATGGAACGCCAGAGGGGGTGTCAAACGCGTACTTGAGAACATCGGCGAGATTCTTGGACTGCTTAAGAAGCACCTCGATCTTGTCCTCATCCACCAAGCCCGTAGCGGGCCCCTTCAGCAAATCATACCCGGACAGCATACCAGCGAGGTATCGGATGGTAGTCTCGAACAAGCTCACAGAGGTGGTGGTGGTGGAGTAATCGATAACAGCGATGTGGTCTATAATCTGGTTGACAATGGTCTCGTTCCGCATGATGATGGCGGTGGACAGGGCATCAACAGCCGAGGCACCCCAGCTGTTTCGGGAGTCTGCATAGCCGTTGGAGATAGGGAGCAATTCATCGTGAGGGAAGGCGTATTCGTAATAACCGTCCCAGGCGTGGGAGAAGGCCTCCTTGATGGCATCTGCGCGGGAATCACTGCGTTCGACAGGTCCAGTGTTTGAGTAGAATGGCACGCTGGCTGCGACCAGGGCCGGGAGGGCGAGAAGGTGACCACGCATGATGGCACGAATACGATCAACACATGTAAATAAAGAGTGAGGGAGAAGAGAGAGAAGAATCAACCCAAAGAGATGACCGATTTAAAGCGATTCAACCAGCGACAGGGGTCAAGGCATTATTATTTTTTAACAATTTAACGATGCAGTGAAGAGGAGATGTGGAACTTGTGAACACTGCCAGGCTGAAGGTGGAGAAATTCAGGCGGCGGATTCAGGGCCTACTCCGGAGTTCGTAACTATCAACTGACTCGGCATGAGCTAGTATTGCTATGCTGCATATTTATTGATTGCCAGGAATGCCCAGCAAGTTCATTTTTGGTCTCTTGACTCCAAGTTGTTGTCCTGCTTCTTTTTGTGCTTGATGTGGTTGTTGATACACCAAGTCACAGGTCGCGACTCGCACGATCCTACCTTCTACTTATGGAATAGTAAACAGAGCTAAACCCAAACAATCGGAAACCAGGCGATCTGAAAGATTTGACTTGCGGGATGGATGGAGTTTCAAGCGGGGGCCAGGGACAGCTTAGTCATCCCACGTAAGACAGCCCCCAAAGCGGAGATTGAGATTGTCATCAAGAACCTCTCTGAGCCTCCTCTATTTTTATGAATCTATCTCATTATTCAGAATCCCCGGAGATCTGATCCAGGAATGGATGTATACCATTAACTACCACCTTGAACCCTGAACCTTGGTTGAATTAACCTTGAACTTTGAACATTGGAACAGGGCTGTTAGGCAACCAACCAGGAATATATTACCTAAGCCTATATATAATGCCATTTTCTGGCCTGACTATCGTTGTGCTGTCACTACCGCATGATAACTCGGGATAAGAACTGGGAAGTAGAGCATGGAAGGCAGCCTGTAAAGATTAAATGGAAGCTCCAGGTAGTTACCCGATATTCGGGGCGCATTCGAATCGGCGACACCTGTTCAAGAAGCATGTCATTTCTATACCTGAATCTCGCTTCCGAGTTGCGCATCCGGTGGCAACGCCCTTGAGCTCGTTCACAAGCTCTGGGGATGTGCACAGCTGAAGGTCCTTACTACCTGCAGCTTCAACAACACGTAGATTTCTTGTCGAAGAATGCGACGAGATAAATGTAACACGAACAATAGTCCCAGAGCCTCCGTCCCAGAATACCTACCATGTGGGCTGATCACCAATATCATGCACCTCTATTTGGAAAGGAAGATTTTTCAGGGGGCACTGTAGCTCCTTCAGTACCCTCTCCAGACTCCGGCGCCAATGAAGCTCAACAATAAACTCCGTAACATGGGTGATGGATATCAAGTGTCGCAGAAGCTCCACCAACACACGATCGTTTACATCATCCAGGCCACGGGTTACACCAAACGATACACTGAAATTGCGTAATCCCTGCATCTTCTCCTTGATGACGACGCAAGCCTGTTCCCAGGACCCAAGGATATCCCGTGGCCAGGGCCCAACGCCAGGTCTAGTATCGTATTTGTTACCGTAACTTAAAAGTCGCGCATCAAGATGCAATGATCTAATCATCGCCAGTCTATGAGAGCGTATGACCTTAGGGAACTCCAAAATAGTGCGCGTCTGCCTCACGTGGATAGTATTCTTCATGTAGAAGATACCAATTGCCTCGGAATAGATCTGGCGGCACGAGCACAGCAAGCCTGATATCGTTTCCGGGCGTCGGGCCTCGTCCCGTTTACCACGTCCGCAGACGGTCCCGTCGTCGGATGCCTTGAGGAACCAGTACCAGTGCTGCCAGCCGCGGAAGCTCTCTGAGTAGAGGTTGCTGCAGCGGATGCTGCACAGTCGCTTATCCGTGCTAGCGACGTAGAGGAGTTCAGCACACCTCGCGGAGCGAGTACCTCCTCGTAGATGCGGAGGCGGACATCGAAGTTTAGTTTATTGAACAGACATGAGTCCTGTTGTGGATTTGTTTTCTGAGGGTGTTGGCTAATGATGACGGTGTCAAGGGGCGCCGGTGTTGAGGCAGTGGCTTGGGTGGCTAAATTTCTCACGGTCTTCTCTCCCTCGTAACGTTCCCCCTTGTTGGGGCTACGGAATGCAGCATTGGATCAATGCAAGTGGAACTAAAATGAAAAAAAAAAAAATCAAAATAATCGCTAACATTTGTTTTGAAGTTGGTCATGGTGGCTTCAGAGGTAGGTGAACTGATGGAAAGCTGCAGGGATGGACAGGGGAGAAAGAGGAGGAGGAGGAGGAGGAGGAGGAGGAGGAGGAGGAGGAGGAGTGAGATACAGCCTGCAACATTTATATGCAATTGAGTTCTTTATGCTAGTCTCTTGCCCGAAATTGAAGACTTCCCTATTAGGAAACCAACGAGGAAATCCATGATGGAAACGATATACTACTCAATTCTCCAATTCCCCTGCAGAGTTGAATCGGCTTAGCAGGATGCGTATTCACACGAAGACTAAGCTGATCAGGCCTCGTATAATGACCAACAACATCCAAGTTCTGCTTCGCCAGCCGCTTCTTCCCCAGATCAACATCCGCATAAAGAATAACCTCCTTGCCCGAGTCCGGAGCCTCGACAAGCGGCTCCCCAGTAGGACCATAGATTATCGAGAATCCACCCCCAGGAGACTTGATGTCATCCCACTGATCGAGTTTATTCCGCTCCCTGTTCTCCGCTGACACCACCTGCGAACAGAGCAAGGTGAAACAAGCGCCCTCCATCGCCATGACTTCGGTTAGCCGCCCACACACCGTCCCGGTGATGTGCTACTGCAGGTTGACTGGGTTCTTGAAGATCAGAGGCCAGCTGGCGACGTGGATGTCAACGTCTTGCGCGTACTCGTAGGAGCGGAGTAAGGTCTGGGTGTGTTCCCAGCAGTTCAGACCTCCACCGACGGAGCTCTTGACGACGGTTTGGAGGGACTCTCCCTGTCCGTCGCCCCAGTAGGCGCGCTCGACGTGTGTAGGCTTGAAATTGCGACGATGATGGACGATGTCGCCGTTCTCGTCGATAAAGGACTGCCGAGCATTGGCGACAAAATATGGAAAGAATTAAACACGGGCATGGGTATTTGCTAACCTGAGCGATATAAAGCGACCCTCGATACCTCTCACTGTATCCTAGAACACAAAACAGCCCGGCCTCTTTACAGGCGGCACGGATGCGATTCATTTCCTCGGAGTCGCGCTCCAGCGAGTTGCGGAAATACTCATCCACGAAGGCAGCGTTGTCAATGACGGACTGGTTCCAGATGCTGTTGCACTTATTAACGCCAACGTACGAAAAGAGAGTCTATAAATGCATACCATGGGTAACCCGGAATCCAAACTTCAGGGAATCCCATCACGTTTGCACCGTTCTCACCAGTTTCCTTGATGAGTCGGATGGTCGTATCCACGCCCTTTTGGAGGTCGTTTCATTCGGGCCCGGCTTGGACAGCCGCCACGCGGATGGGATCGGGTGTGGTTTCAGTCATGGTTGAGGTTAGGCGATTGTTCGTTTGGTAACTAGGACTGAGTGAATGCAGAGTGAATGATACTGTTCATACTCGTGGTACATAGAGACCATTTCATAGAGCCCTGCGAGCGAAGTGAGCATTTCCCGGATCTTCAGGGGATCCATCCGTCGATCACTCCAGCATGCTCTTCTAGATATGTGAATCTCACAGCTTCTGTGAAGGTATAATCCGGATCAGGACATCCCTATCTAATCTTTATCTAAGTGAGATACGCCACGCAGATCGTGTGCTATAGACATGCTCGCAAGCCATAAAAGGGAAAGTCACCATGGTCCGAGAGAATCATCAATCATTCTTGCCGACAGACCAATATGCACCAAGTGACTGTACCACCCACCAAAGAAGATCAGCACATATAATTCTCTGGTATGTATGCCTGAAGCCCATGTGTTTATGACTAACCTTCTGAACATCTGAAGATCATTGCATTTGTGACCTTTGGAAATATCACCTATGGCTATTCTTCCAGCATCATCAGTTCCACCCTTGGCCAGTCAACCTTTCTGGTATACTTCGACCTTGTCACTGCACCAAATGTGGCCGCCCTGAAAGGCGCCATGTATGGTCTGTTTCAGGCTGGTGCTGGCAGCGGCTTGGAAAGCAGGCAAACTAGGCCGCTGTAAGGCCATCTTTATTTCCACGATCATCACCATAATCGGCGCTGCGCTCCAGGCTGGGTCGGTTCACGTGGCGATGTATCTTGGCCCGTTTCATCACGGGCTTTGGAGTTGGTGGTCTTGTCATGTTGGTCCCCTGTGGCAGAGTGAGGTTGCGCCGCCGGACAATCGAGGTCTCTTGGTAGGCCTCCACGGAGTCAGTATTTTGATAGGCTACGGCCTGTCAACGTGGATTGGATATGGGTTTTTCTTCGTCAAGGGAACTGACACCCAGTGGCGGGTTACGCACGCCATTCAGATCGTGCCGGCTCTGATCCTCGGCTGCGGCATTCTCTTCATCCCAGAGTCCCCTCGATGGCTGGTCGAGAATGGTCGGACTCAAGCTGCAAATGAGGTTCTGCACCGCATCCACAAAGACCCGGCAGACCCTGACAACAACTTTACTCAGCAGGAGTTTCAGCAGATCCAGTCCCCGCTTGCCTTTGAGAGAACCTTGCCCTCGTCCTGGAAGTCGATCGTGACTATTCCGCATTACTGCAAGCGAGCATGGATAGGCATGCTGACCATGTTTGCTGGTCAGTTTACCGGAACGTTGGTAATCAACAACTCTGGTCCGACCTTGTACGCAAGCCTGGGATATGGCGATGGGGATACGCTACTTCTATCCGCTGGGTGGATAACAGAGGGACTCTTCGCCAACATGCTCAACGCGTTCCTCCTAGATCGGGTGGGAAGAAAGTGGCTAATGACCGCCGGTCTCGCCGGATGTGTCGCTGCCCTCGTCAGAGAGTGTATCTGCCTCGCTCTCTTCGAAGGGACGAGCAACAAAGCCGGAAACTCCGCCGCCGTTTTCTTCCTGTATCTCCATCTCGCCATTTACGGATCCTGTCTGGATGGATCGACCTACGTTTTCGCCTCTGAGATTTGGACCCCGCACCTCCGGGCCAAGGGGTTTACCATTTCTGTCCCCGGTCTTTTCTTGGGCTCCTTGATTATTCGTGTCTCAGCGCCGGATGGTTTCGCGAACATAGGCTGGAAGTTTTATCTGGTCATGGCGATTGTGACTTTCATCAATATCTTCATTTTTGCCTTTTTTTCCCCCGAGACGAAAGGTCTGCCTCTCGAGGAGATCGCAGTCCGGTTTGGGGATATGGTTATGGATTCGTCTGATGTGATTGATGGAGAGGCTCGTTCAGGTGCCAGTCAAAATGCAGGTAGCGTGGAAGAGAAGACGTAATTTACCTACTAAGTTGAATTACTTTAGAATGACAATTTTCAACCGTTGAATAATAGGAAATAAGACACCAGCGTCGATGCCAACCTCCCTGCTAGGTTGCTTTGTGTTGGCAAGAGGCTTATGATTAATATAGCCTTCAACTATAAACAAGACGAAAGCAAGTACCGCACAAGTACCAACCACATGGCATCAATGCAACAACACCTGGTTAGATTCCGCCAGATTCTTGATGATTTCCACAAAGCAAACGCTCTCCATGGTGACCCGATGCCCCGGAATATGATGATACGTTTAGGGGAACAAGATAGGGTGCTCTGGATTGACTTTGATTCTGCCCAAACATTTCCGGAGGGGGTTGATCTCTCACCAAAACAAGAGAGGTGGATCAAGGACGAGGTTGAGAGGGTGGACGATTTTGTTGGAGCCTTGGTAAGTTCTAGAGTCCTAGCGACAGCTTTCGCTGACCGTCAAACAGGCTCATGATCGTGAGGAACAATTTCCTATTTATCTCGCAGCGTATCCAACATGCATTACATTTGTAAGATATTCGAAATCACCTCCGAGGCTTTAGAGGAGCCGTGAGTGGGATTCTACTTGCAATTGATGACCTAGTAAAGTTAACATCGTCCAGATGCGCACCAAACAGCGCTCTGAACCTAGCAGAGAAAGAAGCCATGGCAACAAGAGTCTATGTAGAAGCCAGTCACTTCTATAACCAACTCCCGGGGTTTCTGAAATTATCAGCGTCTTCGAAAGAGGCGAGACCTGCTCATGTTTATTCTCTCCAGATTGTCCCCCCCCTTTGGGACTCATCAACTTGGCTTACTTAAACTGACCATATTTCTAGTCTTCAATATCTTGTCATCGTAATCCTCCTCCACCGACCCTTCCTCAGACAAACCTAAAGAATCAGTGCCAGTCCCCCATAATAAAATCTGCAGAGATGCAGCAGAGCAAATCACTACAATGATCAAATCCTATAGAATCCATTACTCACTCGTGAGACCCCCCCCTTTTCCTCCCTTCTTCTATCATTTCAAACCTAAGCTCAAATGAAATGAAATCAACCAGCGCCGAATCCCAATATCCACAGTCCACGCCGCAGGAACAGCCTCAATAATCGAACTCCTCGGTGCAACATCA
Organism: Aspergillus cavernicola; assembly: GCA_027569065.1. NCBI lineage: Eukaryota > Fungi > Ascomycota > Eurotiomycetes > Eurotiales > Aspergillaceae > Aspergillus > Aspergillus cavernicola. The sequence goes on along the minus strand of JAPDEK010000072.1, from coordinate 156,490 downwards.
ACAGACACCCAAGTCTCTCAAACCGCCACGCACCTCCTGAAATCCAATATATCATTCCTGTATGAAATGGCCGAGTCCTGGACCTGGAGTTTGCGGGCTATACGCTCCCTGCAAATTCTTGCGGAGGATTGGGCTGTTAATGAGCATTCAACTTCGAGGGTGAAGGGCGAGGGGTTGAGTAGTGGTTCTACTAGTTCTGCTATACGGAAACGGGGGAGGGAAGAGGAGGAGGAGGTTGATTTGATGGCATTTGATGAGCATTTGTGGCCTGTGGGTTTGCCATATAGAGATGCTTGATAAGCATATCTTTAACCCATTAGTTAGTAGTTGGCTCTCGCGACAGCTTAATGGCTTGACTGCTGTACCCTTATTGAGAGTTGGATCATAGGATATAGTCACAGCAAAAGAATGTGCCAACAATTCTACTATTGCCTCACCTTTCCCTTCCAGCTCTCCATTCTATAACCGAAAATACCGATACAATGATTGAAGTGATTTCCCCCCACAAATACTTACTGCTGCCATACCCCGGGCTATAGATATACAGTATGCAATGGCTAATAGTGAAACTACGGGGAGTAGCCTAGGATCCATCATTGTGTCTGATTGAAACGTCCTGAGCGGCAATGTCATTGAGAAATCTTGCCACAAGTATGCAAGGCAGTCTCAACTGAGGCGTACAGAGATACCTCGTCACAATCAAAAATCGTTTTCGAACGCATTCGAAACAAACAGAGAATACCCAAGCCAATTCCAACCTCCCTCGAGAGGCCAATTGCCACCATCACGAAGCCTTCAGACAATATTACCGCTACATTTTTGGCAATTGTCTGCCTCCGGCCGACCTTGTTCCTTATTGCTCTTTGTATAGCATCAGCCTCGATTGTGTCGATGCTCTCAATCAGATTGATGAAACCTTCGTCGTCCAATTCGAAGAGAGCTTCCTTGATCCAAACACGGCAAGTGATGGATTCCCGGAAGCGTGTCGAGTATTGGATGGAGATCTACGAGAGGCAGGCCTCCAAAGGTCGTGGAGAGTGGGATCCAGGATCCAAGCTTTAATGCCAGGAGGTAGAGACCATTGGGCTCGAAAGGCAAGTCCATGTGGAATATAGAACACGATAGATTTTATGTATGATGTGGTGTGAAAGTCAGTACTGGTAGGATGGGATAGACATGAGATGAGCTCCCTCCTCCGGCGCCTAGTAATCAACATCGGTTCGCCAGATGCATTTAAAGTTCTCATTGAAGCGCTTCCTCGTTCTGTTCAACAATGACGCTTTTGATGTTATTCGAACCGAGCATGACATACATAGTAGAAGTCCCTGCAAACCGAGAGTGGATCTGGCTCGCTCTGCCCCATCGGAATATCTCCGAATTGACAGCTTCTCCGTCCGTATAACTATAGCTGCCATCCCACTCAGGCGCTTAGCCTCGTCTTCCCCGCACTTGTGAGCGTTGTCATTTGGATTTTGATTGCAGTTGTCTCTAACATCATGAACATTGAATTCGTCCTCGTCACGGGCGCAACCGGCTTCATCGGCGCCCATATTATCGATGCTCTTCTGGCCCATGGCCTCCGAGTGCGGGGTGCCACGCGCTCCCTAGCCAAGGGTGAGGCGATGATAAAAGCCCGCCCGCAATATACCGATCAGCTCGAGTTTGTCCAGATTGATGACTTTGAGCATCCAGGGGGGCTCGTTGATGCCGTGAAAGATGTCGACGGTATTATCCACACTGCCAGCGTGAGTTTTCTCGTAACCCTAATTTACATCTACATGCTAAGAAAGAAAAAAAAAAAATTAAAATAAAAAAAATATAGCCCTTCACCTACAACACAACCAACAACGAAAAAGAACTCATAATCCCCGCCATCAACGGCGTGAAAGCCGTCTTCGAAGCCGCCTCTACCACAAACCCCAAAATCCGCCGAATCGTACTCACATCCTCCTTCGCCTCCGTCATGACCGTCAACCGCAAAGCACCCCCCTATTTCACCTACACAGCCGCAGACTGGAATCCACTTACCTACGCAGAAGCAGCAGATAAAGCAACCACCCCCGTCGTAGCCTACCGGGGCTCGAAGAAATTCGCCGAACTCGCGGCCTGGGAATACATCCGTGCGAAAAAGCCGTCGTTTGACCTTGTATCTCTCTGTCCACCTATGACATTCGGACCCGTCGTGCATCCTGTTGATGCCGTGGAGAAGCTAAATGAATCTAATGCGATGCTCTGGAACGTCGCGAGTGGGAGCTCGCTACCTGTTGCGCGGGTCCCGTTTTGGATTGATGTTCGGGATCTGGCACAGGCGCATGTTGGGGCGTTACTAGGAGAAGACGTTGGAGGGAGGAGGTATACGCCTGCGTCTCCGGAAAGGTTCTCGTATGCGCTTGCGGCTGGTATCATCAGAGAGGAGTTTGGGGGGTTGAGAGATAGAGTCTCTAGGGAGGAGCAGGGTGTCGATGAGAGTCATGGATTAGATGGGGAGACGGCTGCTAGGGAGTTGGGGTACTCGTATCGGTCGTTTAGGGAGACGGTGTCTGATTTGGTGAAGCAGGCTTTGGAGATGGAGAAGGAGGGTAGTTAGTACTCCTACTACTGCGCAGGTTTAGGTTTAAACAACTTCCATAACTTATATCCTATAACTATACAACGGTTCAAAATAGGAAATCAATCAAATCGAACCAAACTAATCCAGCTCCGGAATCGGCAACCCATTGACAATCTTCACCTTGCGGCCTAACTTATCCAGCGCGGCTTTGGAGTTCTTCGCCCGCAGCTCACTCGTCTCGACATCCGAGACGAGAACAAAGTCGTACGTGAGGAGGACGTGGTCTTCTGATACACCGTATTTAGCGGCGTACTCTGGTCCTGCGCGGCCCAGGTCCACAACAAGTGAGTCCTTGACACCGAAGACGGCGTCGGATGTTTCGTAAGGGTCGTTTCGAAGGTATAGCGCACTTTATAGGTTAGCCTTTACCAGAACACACAAACAAAGACCTTGAAGAGAGAGAAAAGAAAAGAAAAGAGGAGAAAGAGGAGGAAATACGTAATCAAATTATCAAACCCTCCCTTCTCAAACATAAAATGCATATGACTTGGTCGATACGGATGCCGATGCAATTTCGTCAACAACCTCCCCACCGGCCCATCATGCGGAATCGGATAAGGGACCGGCGTAATCGCATTAAACCAAAACACGCCCTCACAATCTGAATGCATAATACATCTCCCATCCGGTCCATCGCGATCCGCATGCTGCACGTCATAGTGTCCCGTTGAATCGGTCTCCCAGATATCGATCTTCACCCCTTCCACAGGGTTCCCGGCTGTGTCTTTGATTGTGCAGACAACGAGGAGGGGTTCGCCGGCTGGGTCGGTGGACATTGAGCCGCCGAGGGAGATTTCTTCGGCTTCGTGGGTGTGGAAGGGGCCGAGGACTGTGCCTTCGGTTGAGTTGGGGGGTTTGGGGTGGTCGATTGAGTCGACGAGGATGGAGAGGCCGAGGACGTCGGAGAGAAGGATATATTCCTGTCATTACACATTAGCATCAATACTTAAATCTCTGCCTAGATTGAGGAAACGGAGTAAGTAAGGTACCTGTCGAACATCCGTACAAATCTGGCCGACTTCAGTCAAGAATTCCAACCCCGTCATCCACTCCGCGGAGGAGAGTCTAGTCTCGCGGGCGAAATCATGGAGGTGGGTGACGAGACGCTCCAGGACGTATTTCATTCTGGGGTCTTTGCAGAGCGAGTTGATGCGGATGACATTTTCGGTGATGTTGTCGACCGTGAGGTTTTTCATAGGGGGGATTTTGACTTGGGAGGGGTCCATTTTGTCTGTTTTTGTATCTTCGTATACGCCGTAGAGGAAAGGATTGACTCAATTGATCTCGAGTATGAGGGGTATGAGGAGGTATATAAAGCTTGGAAGATCACCCCGCATAAAATCTGTAGTAATCGATCAATAAGCAAATGTTGTTTTTGATGCGCTGCGATTGGCTGCTTGGTCTGTGCCCGGAAATACCCCCGGGTCACTAGGGCTACGATTTCGGAGGGTTATACTCGAGTTGGACGGTGAGATGTTGCTGACGAGTCTGATAAAGCCCAGGATTATACGGATAATCAATACAGAAGGATTTCTGAGCAGTGGTTGCTCTGCGCTGCGATTGAATGATCTTCTAACTTGTTCACTTGGGCCTCCGTATTCGGCGAGGAAAGATTCCGCTCCCCCACACCCCACATTACGCGGTAAAGCTTTTTACCGTTGTGGCACTGGCAGCCTGCAGGTCATCATCGGGGAACAGGCTCTCGGTAACTGATCACTGATCACTGATCACTGGCCTCGACCATCTCCCCAAAGTCACTCCCCGTCTCACCACGCCCGTTGATCTGCCCGTCCCGCAATCGCTTCAATCCCTCCTCATCCTCGACCCATCCCCCGAGCTTCTCCATTCCAGCTATATAGTCTGCAGCTATTCGCAAGTTTTGACCTGCAGAGAGGGCGCGCTCGATCCTCACCTCGCGCGACTCCGACACCAGCACTTGGAATACATGCGCCAGGAATCCGCTGAGGATATCCACGCTCCAATCATCCGGGATGATGCTGAGCACCTCGCGGACATCGAACCAGGCGGCGAACCGCGCTAGGAGCTCACTCGTGCGCTCAATCCGCTCAGACAGATCTCGAATTTGCAGAAACTCATCTAGCAAGTAACGGAATAGCTCGGACTGGCGGGGTTTCTCGGCGAATTCCAAAGGACCGCCGGTAGAGCTTGTGCTTCGAGGGCCGCCGAACAGACAGTATCGGGCGGCGGCATCATAGTCGCCCAGTCCATGAGTTAGGAGGCGAAGAGCCTCCCGGTGGCGGCCTTGCAGTCCATCCAGAATTATAGACTCGGAAACTAACTCGTTTTGGAAGGGCTCAATGCGAGCAAGGACTGCAGGGATGGAGTAGTGCAAGCTCGGAGTGGGAACCGACGTGAATTGGGTGGTACTGCCGCCCCCAAGTAACTGAAGGAGCCGGAGTCGCGACTGCCACCACGAATCCGACGGAGAATTCTCCGTGATGAAATTCATATACGTTGGCTTGGGTGGTTGGAGGGCACGGTAGGTCGAGTATGAGTCGGAGAGAGAGGCTCGAGCTTCAGGGGAGGTCTCGAGCATGGAGAGCACGGTATCAAGATAGTACTGTAGAAGGTCGTCGGCATATTGAGCGTACTGTAAAACAGGGTCAGGACATCAGCTATATAAAAAGGATTAAAGAAACCTACATTCTTTGAGAACACAAGGTGCTCCAAGTACTCCTGCACAGCGCTTGGCGCACGTTCCTTGAGTAAAGTCACAACATCTGATGGGTCGAGTATGACCCGGCTCGTTTTATCCGCAAACACTTGGATCCCAAGCTTGGGATTTCGCTGGGCCAGCCACGACCCGTATTCCTCGACGAGTTGCACATCTTTGATCTTGACTAGATACCGCCGCATCTGCACCTCAACGCCGGCAGGGGTAATCTCGCCGCCGGCATCTTCTTCGCCTTCAACGATCCTCCGCCAGGTCTTCAGGACATTCCCGGACATCTTCCGACTTTGATACAAGCGACTGAGAACATAGAGCCGGTGGTAGGTCTCCAGAAGCGTCACGGCGCGATCAAATTTACCCTTCCAGTGATCAACAAGCTTGTTCAATTCAGTGCGAATGGGCGAAGATGCGAGTTGCTCCTTGTTCATACTCGAGCATTGTTCTAGGAGAAGGCGGAGGAGGGCTGCGTCAACACTGTCGAAAACGTATGTTTCGTCTGAAATGCTTCCGTATCCACGTTTCTGCTGCCATGAGAGTAGAAACCGTTTCATCATGTTCAGGACCCCAGCGTCGAAAAACCCGGCCAGGGGCTTCTTGGCCTCGTCAACTTGTTGCAGGTACGCCTCTGTTGTTTCTGCCAGCCCCGCATGAGCCCATATGCCTTGAGGGCTCTGCAGAGTCTCAGCCCGCAGAATAGGAATTAATACCATCGCTATGCGGGGATCCAAGTTCCCAACTATTAGTGCTTTTTCCGTTGTATCAATGGCTGCATCATTTCTAGTTTTGGGGTCCATGAAGAGAAGATCACCCAAGAGAAGTAAACTAGCTTTTTGCTTCAAGTAGTTCAGGCCGAGAAATTCTGCTTCCGACTTGGGTTCCGCCTGTTGGACCATCTCGATAATATCCCAGATAGTATCCCTCTCGAGGATGTGCCCACCATCGCCCACCTCCTGAGCACTCTGTAGAACATCATTCAACTGTGTTGTCAGTGGATTTCTCACGATGCTCCATATTCGATTCCCGGCCCACATAACGAGGCTGCTCCGGGACTTGCCCATCGCCTGCGCTATCTTCGCCTCTTCCGCATTTCGATCAGCTTCCCAGTCTAAAGACTTCTTGGATCCTTCCGAGTCGGTCAATTCTTGAGACTCGAACAATTCCTTTTCTTTCTGTAACTGCTCAATCGACGCTTGGGTTCTGGGGTCCGCCGCAGGTGTCTGAGCAGACAAGGTCGGAGTTTTGATGCGAACCATCCGCAGCAGCCTCCCCAAATCCTGAATCTCTAGTTGAGTTGGACTAATAGTGTGGCGGATTCCAGCATGCTGTGACTGTCCATCTTGCATCGAGGGTAGTTCTACCCAGCTTTTGTGGTCGTCGGCTTCGGCGGGGTCGACATCCCAAGGCTGCACCTCCAAGAATTTTCTTGTTTGGCCATCTTGGTCGAACTCTATGACGGCGATTACAAGTTCGTCTTTCGTGTTGTCGGGCGACTGCAACAAATTTGTCTCATCGCCCTTGTCAATAACCACGGATTTAGGATATCGGTGAAACGTGATCGTGCCGCGGACCACATCACCATCGACGTTGACAAACATGCCCACGCCAGGCTCACTCTCATCAGATCCCCTAACCAACAGAAATTCAGACGAAGTTGGAGAAAGGATGTGGGGGTTCAACTCAGATAAGGACTGCCTTGGCAGGGGCGGAAGAGGTTTGCGATCCTCCCCAGCGGGTTGCGGTTCGCGTGTTGGCAGCTCGGAAGATACCCTAGTGGAGGTGCCCCTGTCTCGCTCCCCAGAAACCGATCTTCTTGGTGTCCCTGGCCCCGACGAGGGCTCTGGCGTTAAGGATCTTGATCGATCTTTCGACGAGGACCGTGGATTAGGTTGTAACATACCCGCAAGCGTATTCAGGCTAGAACTTCGGCCATGAGTACGACTCTCGGCGGGGGGAGGGCTGCTCAAGGGTGACAAGGAGGAATTCCCGGAGGCAGGAGAGGCGATTGGCATATCCTCTACTCGGCCAGAATCGGGCATCTCATCAGCGAAGGAAATGGGGAATAGGGGAATCTTTTGCTGGTGTTCCACATCGAGCAAAGAATAGGCCCGGCCGTCCGCGACACAGGATATGATGCCTCTACGCGACAGCGTCAAGCAGCCCGGGAAGTCGATGTTCCTGACCAGTCGAGCACCATCACCAATCTTCACCAACATGATGCGGTTCTGGGTCGCAATCATTACCACGGGGCTTTCAGGCTCATCCGGGATCATGTTCAAGTCCATCCCACCAATCCAGCGGCAATTGTTGACTTTCGTATTGCCTCCAAAAGCTGGACTTAGCTCCGGTAGCATGTAGAAAGTGGCCGTTCCATTGCACAGGACACAAGCCTTGTTCACGGTAGGAAGGAGAAGTATTTGCCGTATGCCCAAGTTTGAGAGAGGCGAGGGGTTCTGAGAGAAGGGGATAGGTAGTCTTGAGGCTAGGATGAAGGACGGTTCATTCGATTCGTCCGAGGGGTCAGGTGGGAGGCAGACGAAATGCAGGATCTCCGCTGCGGAAGTCCCTATATACAGGTTGTCATCTGGAGTAAAAGAACGGTTAGTCTCTCACAGCCTTCGTAGAGGTAGAACAAACGCACTCCAATATTCCACGCATGTAATATGTACATCGTCCTCCGCATCGTCGGGTCTCACGGGTACCTGGTCGAAGAGCGGTCGGAATATATATGGAGCAGCTTTGGGAGGGCCAATCTTCCGCTTTTTGCGCGGGCCAAAGCCCTCATCTTCCGACACCATAGTGAGACCAGCTCTATGGCGTCAGGAAAGTCGAAGCTGGTAGCTTGAGAGATCGCGATGGATTGACGCTGTTGGAGTGGATCAGAACTGGGGTTAAGCCTTGCTGAGTCAGGTGGAACCATAGTTATTGCTAGGTACATGCCAGCCAGCATGTTTCTTTTACACGTACCTGAAAGTTGAATAGAAAGATAGAGTCATATAAATATACTAGAGACCATATGCTTTGAATTGATTCCCTGTTGATTTTGACTGAGGTATATTCCCGCCTCAGTCCTCTTAGGTATATGTAGTAGTAGAGCCTCATATGTTACTCCGTCGTTCTACTCCAGGTGGATATTCCCCTCAACAGCCCCTTTTCTCTCCCTTAATCCTTAGTCGCTTGTGATAGACGAGGCTGTTCTAGAATTGCAAATAAGTAAAAGAAAAATAGCAATTATTTGCACCATTGTCACTCTGTGACAGAGATGCTACACCCCAGGTTACGCGTCCGGAATTATTGTCGGGCCGGTCGGCGTGTCTAGGCTTCCTCCGCATCGCGATAGGAGTTAACAAGCATCATCTTCGCTGTTTACACTTCAATCGTCTCTTCGAGTCAGGAGAGTAGGCGGCTCTGTCTTGATGGAGTTGCGTTCTATAAAACCTACGAATAATACTTAGAATCGCATCGACGAGAGGGGAAGGACGAGTTTGAGAAAGGACAACATGGACGCTTTCGCTATTACGGAGAGCATCATTCCCCATTCAGACAGCCAAGATAGTCATGCTCCTGAGACGGAATCCGGCGGGGCACTTCCAGAGGGAGCAAACAAGTTTCAACGCGCCATTGCGGCTTGGAGGGGTACGTACCACTCGAGACAGCGCTTTATAATTCGCATGCTGACACCCTGTCTCTCGTAGGTATTGACTTATCGAATACCCTCGCAAAGTTAGATGGCACCGCCTCGGACATTGTCGCCGAACAGCGGGATGCTCTGGTGCAAAGAAAGGATCTCGCGCAGAAGACGAAAGACTTTCGAAAGCTCGACGATTCATCCAAACTGACGGAATACAAAGGTCTCCTGAAAGGTTGCGTTACCCACGTACCCCGTTCTAGTGGCCACGTCGGTTAACATGTCCCATAGCCTACCAAGGATTTATCGATCTTTTGACGAACCAAGGGAAGGCGTCCTCGTCCGCATTCTTGCAGTTGTACTCATCCTTGTCCGAGGCGCCGGATCCGTATCCTCTTCTCGAAACCTCGATCGACTCACTTGTTCTTGCCGAAGAAACAGTACCCCAGCTGACCTCCGAGCGCACTCAACTTCAAAGCTCTGTCGACCGCCTCACGTCACAATTGGAGGATACCGAACAACGCCTTCAGGAGGAACGGGCCGCGAGGAGGAAGCTAGAGGAAAACCAGGATACCAAGATCAAGGAAGTCGAGGTATCATGGTCAGGAGTACTGTCGGAGAAAACGAACAATTGGACGGCCAAGGAGAAAAGCTTGGAGGAGAAAGTGGAGAACCAAGACCGCCTAATAAAGGATCTCAAGGCCAGCTACGAGGTCTCACAACGCTTGGGTCAAAGCGATGAGGGTGGCGATCAGTCCCAGCACGGTGCCAGCGCTGCCGAGCTAGAGCTGGTATCTACTGAGCTGGAAAAGACCAGCTTGAGACTGGCAGAAATGGAGGCACGGAACGAGCAATTCAAGCTTGAGCTGGCTCAAGCTGTCTCACATTCCAAGGAAGAGCGAGCCGCATCTCTCGAAGAAGACCCTGCATACCTTCGCCTCCAATCAGAAAATTCTTCCCTCTTACGAAAATTGGATGCCGCGCGATTCGACCGGGAGTCCGAGCGGCATACATGGGAAGCCAAGTTCTCGCAATCGGAAAGACAAGGCTCAAAGGCTTCTTCCGAGAAAGAAGAATTGAAGGCAAGACTAGAGAAAGTTGCAGACTACGAAGACATTCGCCGCGAGCTGGAGATGATCAAGGTAGGTTTTCGTCGCATGTTGGTTCGGGGAGCAGATTCTAATATTCGCTAGTCTATCGAGTTTTCCGCTGGTGACGACGATGATGCTGGGGATGTTACAGAAGCGACCGGTGCTAATGGCACTATGAGCAGGGCCAAAGAGGGCGGGAAAAATAGCTCTCTAGAACAGCTATTGTTAGCGAGGAACAAGAAGCTTACTGACGAGCTCACGGTGCTGCGCGTCTCGCACCGCGACTTGCAGGGTCAGCTTGAAATCCTTCGTGAAGATATTTCGACCACAAAAGAAGAGCTAGAGAAATCCCAAAATCTCTCTACAACCCTGGAGAATGACCTTCTCCGTCTACAGCAGGAAGCGGCGAACGCCTTCCCATCTTCAGCCATGTCCGTTGCTGGCACGTATGCCTCAAAATATCCCCACTCGTCTCGACGAGGTGTGTCCCCGACATCATCGATAATTTCCGGCTTTGATCAAAGCGCCATGTCCAATAATACGATGGACGCCATTCGCGCGGGGGAGCCGGTCGGGGGCGGATCCGGTCTCTTGCCTATGATACAGGCCCAACGCGACCGCTTCAAGAAGAAAAACGCAGAGCTGGAAGAAGATTTGTCGAAAATGTATAGCTCAGTTAAGACTCTCAGGCAAGAGGTCGCTTCTCTACAGAAGGATAACCTCAGCCTGTATGAAAAGACACGATATGTGTCGACGTACAGCCGAGGCCCAGGGGCGTCATCTTCCGCATCCGCCTTTGCGAACAAACCGAACTCCTCGTCCATCCACCAATCCGCTGATACACCCTCAGGTCTGTCCATTGATCGCTACCAGTCCGCATACGAGGCCCAGATCTCTCCCTTTGCTGCCTTCCGAGGCCGCGAGTCCACTCGGGCATACAAGCGGATGAGCCTACCCGAGCGAGTGGTGTTTTCACTAACACGTATAATTCTCGCAAATCGGACCAGTCGGAACCTTTTCGCAGGCTACTGCTTTGCCCTCCATCTTCTTCTTTTTACCGTGTTGTACATGATGAGTACAATGGAGATCGAGAGACACAGCGCCGCAAGCCTAGGCGCTACAGCAGCCGGGGCAATGGGCTCAGGAAGTGGCAGCGGTAACAGATATAGCGGGCAGCTTCACGACGATGACTGGCAACAGGAGGGATTCAACCATGTGGGATAATCCAGGATTGTATTTTTTTAGTCAGCGAAAACGATGCAAGTTCATCGCAGGTGTCCAGTTCAGGATGAGCTTCTCTCCTAATGTAAATATCCAACAGTATATACGTCTCTACGAGCTAGTGACCCTTGCTTGCGCTGGGGGGTGTGCTTTTTACTAAATACCTTTTCTGTACATGGTCTAAAGCACTACTTTTAATAAGTTTAGATGGGCATTTTAGATGGCTCTACAGGCCCTAGGTTAATGGCCATGGACTGTGTTATATATTAGTTATGGATATAATTCAGCAACTCTATAAAGCGCCTTCTATTATATGGAAGGAGGAGTATATCTGGAAGTCATGTAAACAGACCTAACCTTGACGTACGCGCTGTGGCCCCGGGGGTGTATAATAGAGAGATTCGGCGATCCTTCTCACACAGCAGTTGGTCATCCATACCCAGAGACGGAAAAAAAAAATCCCCCGAATGCTAGGGAATGAATGGCAGTCTATGATATTACTAGGTACCAAGATAAGCACAATACCCCTAAATGCCCATACTAGCCGAGATGATAGACTAGATACCCCCTGGCAACACCAGCCCTGAGCACTAATACACAACCAAGCCAGTCGAACGTCAAGACAGCATATCTTCAGCTGCAAGACACAGGACACAAGACCATCTAGTAGTACTACTGCTACCAGAATCTACAGCTAAACGATGCGGGGATCATCCAATCACACAACGATATCGCTCTGTCTCACCAGCTCAGCGTCTACACCTGCTAGACATTCCGCATGTGTATATTGGCACTAGGGTAGTAGGTTGCATTCTAGCAGTAGGACGGCTTTACTTACTATCAGGTGCCGTCATAATGATATTTATATCCTAGACTGGTCGTGGATAGTCCAATGAGAGGATGATAGTACCTAGAAGGGGATGTAGATATACGCGCCGAGTAGATGAAATCCATTACTAAGGTATATCATGCGATAACTGGTGGACGGCGCTTCGAGATTGGACCGGGGTACTGTAATTGAAGAAAGCAGAAAAAGAAACAGCATCACGCTCATGATAAATGAAAGCAGGAATGGAGGGTGAAAAAGAAAAAGAACGGCCCGAGCCGCGGATCGATGAAGAATCATGGATTCCAACTTGGCCTTATTAGCCTAAGCAACTGTCTAACCTTGCAGCTTCGAAGGCTCAATAGAACTACAACTTTGGATTTCTCCAGAGCTCGAGTCAGACGAGTACACGTTCTGCACTACTCAAGTCAGTGTATCTGCAGAGCGCCAGGGTCAGATGCTTGCATAATAAAAACAATGCCCTCACCACCTGTCATCACCATGCAGAACGTCTATGCTGAAACAGAGTCATGCGAGGCCAAGCAGCTTCGATATTACACGGGCGCTTCGGCAGCAATGCCATGGACATGAGAGCCACCATCTCACAAATGATTAGATCAAATCAAGCTCTTCTGCGCTGGATAATTCCCCGCTCCTCAAGAAAGCGGCGGTGTGGAGGTCTGGATCTTGATCTATCGTAACATCAACTTGAACAAAGCCCATTCTTAAGGCTGACTAAAAATAGCAAGCAATCATTGGAGGCAGACTCACTCCAAATTAGCTGCATCGGAGGAAAGTCACTCAGACAAACAAGAGGTCTCATCTGCAACTAAAGCCCTTAGGGCGATCTCTAAGCGCCGACCTGGATATTATTAGATCTCCGGGGAATTATTTGCGAATGAGCGCTCTCTTCCCTTCCTGGAGAATCCAATCATGGCTCTCAATTGACTTGACTTCTGCAGGCCCCTGTTTGCTCTCCGATTGTGGACAAGCTGAAGGATTCAGAGGTTTGCTTGTCAGCGCATACCGGCTCCAATGACAGAGCTGGATCATGCTGGTCACTCATGGGCGCTTTGACATGGCCTCTCACTCGACACTGTTAATAGATCCCACGCCGGTAGTTTCGGATAGAGATCCCTGTCGCTCTTCTCTGCATGGTCGTACCCGCCATCTTGCAGGAGGGCATCACTGCCTTTCTGGGTATATAACCATGAGTCTGCACCTTCGATTCTGTCGCCATTCTTCATTTCTTCAACAGTCCACGGTGCGATTTATATTCTGATTATTTGTTTCGATTGCATTTCCTTTGTCGGCGATTTTGATACCCTGGTGGTCATCATTTTCTTTGTTTTCTTCTTCCAACTCTCCACTCTGCTCTCCTTAAGGCAGCTTATATTTCGAGTTCTCCCACTTATTACTTCTTTCTTACTCTTCTATTCGAAACTGTTGATCAGCATCCGGAATGTATTCAACTTTATTCATCACCAGCTGCCTGGCAGTATGCTCCGCTGCCGCGCCCATCTTCGACAACGTCTATGACTTCTCGGACGATATGGCAGAATTCCTAGGGCGAGCGAGCAAACACATCCGCAGCACTGGAGACCTCCCTGACTCCTCTTTGTCTTGCGACCCCTCCTCAATCTCCCTGCCTTCCTTCGCCTCCGGTCTCCCAGCCCCCTCGGGCCAGAAACCACTATACGTTGCACTCGGCCGTGGCACCCAGGTATGCAGCTAACCGGCTCTACTTAAAATCCATAACAAACATCACCCACTAACACCCAATAGAACTACACCTGTGCCACATCAACCTCCGAATCAGAACCCGTAGCGATTGGTGCCGTCGCCCGCCTCTACAACGCCACATGCTTCGCCGCCAACTTCCCAGACATGATCGAGCTTCTCCCTGCAATTGCCTACAGGGTCAGCCTCCCAACTCGAGAATATGATACCCTCCCACCAGCAAACCTCGGCCTCATCGGCCACCACTTCTTCGAGGGCAAGACCCCCGTATTCAACCTCGACACCACCCCGACCCGGCAGCTCGGAATCGCAAAGGTCAAGAAAGACGCGGATCTCGACGCCCCCTCAAGCGCAATCCAGGGCAGCAATGGAGCTGTCGGCTGGCTCTACCTCAGTGCCACTAATGGTACCATCGGAACATTCAAGAGTGTCTACCGTGTTGACACGGCGGGTGGAAGCCCGCCTAAGACCTGCGATGGGATGCCGGAGTCATTCAACGTGCAGTATGCGGCGAATTATTATATCTATGGCTAATGTACTGGCATTTGAGCGAGTGGAGGGACCGGAAATTACTTCATTCATGTATATATCTAATCAACTATGCAATGCGCATTTCGGGCAACGTAATCGGGCTTTATGCTACATGTTCTGTAGTGGCGTAACTAAGGAGTGCAAACATGCGCAGTATACCAATATTATTACCTATCTCAGCGAGTCTTAATCCTAGAGAAACACGAAAATACTGCACGAGTTTCAGTTGAAATCTCACCGATCATACCCACCACAGCCTCACACCCTGACCTTAACCCTTAGTAGTACGTATTTGATGTTGTTGTTAGAGGCATTAGTAGGATATATACAAGACTATTTCCAGTATAGGCTGGATATCCTGGCACATCAACAAAAGATTCCAAACAAATGAATCGAAATAAGCCGGTCTCAAGATGCAATACCTACGGGAATCCCTGGCACTGCAGAAGGGGTTCTTAGAAAACAGTGCCAGATTTCCTCGGTGAGTACCGTGCTCATTTACCTCCCGGATTGCTAGATATTTATCAAGTCAATCGGAAACTGACGAGATGTGTTGTTGCTGAAGATGAAGCAAACGGCTAATAGCAGCCTTGGTCACGTGCAGAAGCCACAGGGCTCATTTATATCAGGTGACTAAAAACACCGGTCACGTGAAGGTTCCCACAGCTTCCAAAACGAACTATTCCATTTAAGCACTAGCGTCATTGGATTTTCGAAAGATCCCAAAGTCTGTCTGAAAAAACTCGACCGCAACAACGACAAGCTGCACGGCCTCGACCGAACCTGACTGTCAATATCGGCTTGATTTTCTAGTGAATCTTCGTCTTTCTAAATCGTTTTATACTTGATCTCGACGTTTTTCGCCTCATCGAACGCATATTCTCGTCGTTCACCCTCGACTTTTTTTTTTCCGGTTCAGCTCTTGCGACCGATTAACAGCCTCTTTCTGCGGCTGACGATATTCCAATTCTTAATCTATCTACGCCGATCTCATACTACATATTATAATGGCATTCGGTCCCCCTAGAGGACGCGGTGGGCCCCCTGGTGGCCGGGGTGGTCGTGGCGGCTTCGGTGGCCGTGGTGGTGGTGGTGATCGTGGTGGACGAGGTTTGTCCTGACCGACTTGCAACTTATTGGACACTGGGTGAATGCCCGGATGCTGTGCATCTTGTTATTGCTTGGCTATGGCGTCTGTCGATGCTATTGTCTAGGTTATCTCGAGCCATAAATGCGACGCTTCCGGCACCTTTACCCTGCAGTGTTCCTTTCGAGGAGAAGATTGTTGCTAATTCGTTTTCTTCGCTGGATTGCAGGTGGCTTTGGAGGCCGTGGAGGTGGCGGTGGTCGTGGCGCTCCTCGCGGAGGTCGTGGTGGCCGCGGTGCTCCCCGTGGTGGTCCCCGTGGTGGTGCTCGTGGAGGTGCTAGGGGTGGTGCCAAGGTTGTCATTGTGAGTAATCCTCCGTTCTTTAGGATAGTCTAGCATTTACTGACTTGAATCTCCTAAGGAACCTCACCGTCACGCCGGTGTTTTCGTCGCCCGCGGCGGTAAGGAAGATCTGCTTGTTACCAAGAACTTGACCCCTGGCGAGGCCGTCTATGGCGAGAAGCGCGTTTCTGTCGAATCCCCTGCCCAAGATGACGGTGCCGTGACCAAGACCGAGTACCGTGTCTGGAACCCCTTCCGTTCTAAGTTGGCTGCCGGTATCCTGGGTGGTCTGGACGACATCTACATGCGCCCTGGCTCCAAGGTGCTCTACCTCGGATCTGCCAGCGGTACCTCCGTCAGTCACGTTGCTGATATTGTCGGACCTACCGGAAACGTCTACGCTGTTGAATTCTCCCACCGTTCCGGCCGTGACCTGATCGGCATGGCCACTCACCGCACCAACGTTATCCCCATCGTCGAGGATGCCAGACACCCTCTGCGCTACCGTATGCTCGTCCCCATGGTCGATGTCATCTTCGCCGACGTTGCCCAGCCCGACCAGGCCCGTATCGTTGGCCTGAACGCCCACATGTTCCTCAAGTCCGAGGGAGGTGTCATCATCTCCGTCAAGGCCAGCTGTATCGACAGCACAGCCAAGCCGGAGGTTGTGTTTGCCCGTGAGGTCCAGAAGATGAGAGAAGAGAAGATCAAGCCGAGGGAGCAGCTGACCCTGGAGCCTTTCGAACGAGACCACTGTATCGTTTCTGGTCTCTACAAGCGTTCTGCGTAAAAATCCAAAAAGCAGGTACTCTTTCTTGACGGTTTCTATCTTTTCTTGTCATGTCTTAATCTTTCGTTGCTCTGTCCTGGCGTCGAGTGTGCTACGATTTTTCTTGAAATGTTTCTCCCTTTTTTGTTCTATGTCGAGGAATTTAGATGTGTTTCTGGACATTTGAAAACATCGTGCATGGAGTTAATTCATTTATCGACTGGCTTACGTTCCGTTCAACTTTTTTATCCTGGCTCTAGTGAGTCGGGAAGTAGCAGTATCTCCAACCCAGATTCGTAGGTATCAGAAACTTTAAGAACCCCCCAGAACAAGTAAAATCCTCTTCATGTGAATCTCGGTCTCAGATCATCCGTCCCATCTCCAGTATCTCGGACTTGCGCCGTGTCCCCAAACTTGGTTCAGGAAATAATATCGTCGAGCTCGGTAGTCGGACTGTTACCCGATCTATTTTGCAATCGGAATTGCTGCGTGATAACACTTGTTCACCCTAGCTAATCACAGATGTCGTTGACTGTATCATCGTAGGGTGATTGGCATAGGGGAAATGATACAGTGCAGAGCGTGGGGGAATACCGGGGTTGCCCCGCGGGACCTCGGGAGCAATGAAGAAGGGATGTATTTAGACACTCAGCACCGAAGTGATCTTCTCATCTTTCACTGACCTGTGTTCTCATTTGAATCTACGAGTGCTTTCAATATGTCCATTATCATCACCGGCGCAAGTGGCTATGTCGGCCAGGAGCTGGCAGCTGCTCTTCTCGCCAGCTCCCCAGACGTGACTGTGACCTTGACAGACGTCGTTACTCCAGAGGTACCTGCATCTGCAACACAGCATGCATCGCGAGTGAAGTGTATCGAGTCCGATCTTACGGTCCCCAAAGTGGTGGATGAGCTATTCAATGCATCCAACCGCTTCGACACAGTCTACCTTCTCCACGGGATCATGTCCAGCGGATCCGAGGCCAACTTCGAGCTGGGAGTACGTGTAAACCTTGATTCGGTTCGATATATCCTAGACAGACTACGTACGGTCCAACCTGGAGTCAAGGTGGTGTTTACATCGAGTCTGGCAGTCTACGGCCTTGCTCCCCCAGGCTTTATTATCGACGAGACGAATTTCCCTCCCGTGCCATCGTCGTCATATGGAACACAGAAACTCATTATCGAAACACTCCTGAACGATTATTCCCGCCGCGGATTCCTTGATGGACGAGCCGTCCGACTTCCCACGGTGACTGTCCGAGCTGGGAAACCCACACAGGCGGCGAGTAGCTTTGCGAGCGGGATCATCCGTGAGCCGTTCAATGGAGAGAAGGCAGTTCTGCCTGTTAGCAGGGATGTAGAGATGTGGATCTGCTCGCCGTATACGGTTGTCAAGAATTTGATTCACGCGGCGACGGTTCCCAAGGAGGACTTTGGTGACTCAAGGTCGGTCAATCTGCCTGGGTTGAAGGTTACTGTGCAGGAGATGTTAGATGCATTGGAAGAGGTCGGTGGGAAGGAAAGACGGGCGCTGGTGGAGGAGAAGTATGATGCGGATATTGATCGCATTGTCCAGACTTGGTCGCCGCATTTTGACCCGGCGAGGGCGCTGAAGTTGGGATTTTCTGGGGATATTCCGATGATTGAGAATGTGAGGCAGTATGCTAGTCAGTTTAAGTAGATACATTCACTGAATGATAAAAATATTGAAAAACAGCTTGAAATTGAGATCTTATGATGCAGCGTAGGCCCGTAGGGAAGTATCGGGATCCATTGGAAAAGGCGGTCATGTGATTGGCTGGCGGCTTCTGAACAATTTGACTCCCGAACTTCAACCTCGCATCTCAACGCCAGGGTCGACCACTCCATCATCCTCCATCCTCCCTCCTCCCCCCCTCCACATCCACTTCATATCCTCTCACAATGGCTTCCCGGCGCCTAGCCTTTAACCTCAACCAGGCTCTGCGCAGTCGCGCCGCCTTGAAGGCCGTCCAGCCCGTCAAGCGTGGTTTTGCTTCTCCCGTTACGTTGCCATCCACGACCCAGTCCACCACCCTCTCCAACGGTTTCACGGTACGGATCGACGCCATTGATGTTCTCTAATCGCATCTGACGCTCGCTAACCCGTCTTAGATCGCTACGGAATACTCCCCATGGGCTCAGACCTCAACCGTCGGCGTGTGGATCGATGCCGGTAGCCGGGCAGAGACTGACAAGACCAACGGAACCGCGCACTTCCTGGAGCACCTTGCTTTCAAGGTGTGTATATCGAGATACTAACAGCCGGATGATAGCTAACAGATTCCAGGGTACCAGCAAGCGCTCCCAACACCAATTGGAGCTCGAGATTGAGAACATGGGCGCTCACCTCAACGCCTACACATCGGTACGATCCGGAATCGAGAGATGGTGTAATTACTCGGGATAATCGCAACTAACACTGGTTTCTAGCGGGAAAACACTGTCTACTACGCCAAGTCCTTCAACAACGATGTCCCCAAGGCCGTCGATATCCTCGCCGACATTCTGCAAAACTCGAAGCTGGAGCCTGCTTCCATTGAGCGAGAGAGGGACGTCATCCTCCGTGAGCAAGAGGAGGTTGACAAGCAGCTTGAGGAAGTTGTCTTCGACCACCTCCACGCTACCGCTTTCCAGCAGCAGCCTCTCGGCCGCACGATCCTCGGCCCCAAGGAGAACATCCAGACCATCACCCGCGACAACCTGGTTGACTACATCAAGACCAACTACACTGCTGACCGCATGGTCCTAGTCGGTGCTGGTGGCATTCCCCACGAGCAACTTGTCAAGCTCGCTGAGCAGCACTTCGGTGCTCTGCCCAGCCAGCCCCCTACCTCCGCCGCTCGTGCTCTCTCTGCTGAGCAGAAGCGCCAGCCCGATTTCATTGGTTCCGAGGTCCGCATCCGTGATGACACTCTCCCCACTGCTCACATTGCTCTTGCTGTCGAGGGTGTTAGCTGGAAGGACGACGACTACTTCACCGCCCTCGTCGCCCAAGCCATTGTCGGTAACTGGGACCGTGCCATGGGTAACTCCCCTTACCTTGGCAGCAAGCTCAGCTCCTTCGTTGAGCGCAACAACCTCGCCAACAGCTTCATGAGCTTCTCCACCAGCTACAGCGACACTGGGTAAGATTTTCCTTCTAATTCCACCAACGGCTTGCACTAATTGTTATGTCTTTCTTAGTCTCTGGGGTATCTACCTCGTCTCCGAGAACATGACCGGACTCGATGACCTCATCCACTTTGCCCTCCGTGAATGGTCTCGTCTGTCCTTCAACGTCACCGCCGCTGAGGTTGAGCGCGCCAAGGCCCAACTCAAGGCTTCCATCCTCCTTTCCCTCGACGGCACCACCGCCGTGGCCGAAGACATTGGTCGCCAGATCATCACGACCGGCCGGCGTCTCGCCCCCGAGGACATCGAACGCACAATTGGACAGATCACCGAGAAGGACGTGATGGAATTTGCCAACCGCAAACTCTGGGATCAGGATATCGCCATGAGTGCCGTTGGCAGCATCGAGGGTATCCTCGACTACAACCGCATTCGGTCGGACATGAGCCGAAACGCTTATTAGACGCCTAGCTAGATCATGCGTTTCTTTTTGTCCATCTCCACCGATTTTATGCCACCTGTTTTCGTTTTGCCTGTGGAGATTTTAATAGATAGATACGGGGAAGCGAGGAGAGATGAGCGTGTCCTGTACAGTACGCAACTGTCGCTGATATATCAAAATGTATTCTTTTGTTGTCACACTGGTTTTCTAAGTTACGGTGAGACTGACCATTTCGACAGATCGAGAGCGTAGTATGCGACCAACTCTGAAGATTTCTATTAATAAACAACCAACAAAACAAGGATCATCAAAGCTCCTAGTATGCTGTGCATTGTAGCCGGGGGCCGGAGACCCGCGGTGTCATCGCCTTCCACAGTCTGTGTCGCTGTTTCCGTCACCGTAGTTGTTGATCGAGTCTGAGTAGTTGTGCTGGTAGTCACTTTGTACATGCTGGTGAGCCCCTGGAGCTAATTTAAACACATCAAAAAAAGGAAGACGGCACATACAATCATAGGTATTGCGGTACCAGGTGTGAGTGACGGATTCTCCTGAAGAAAAGCACCAGATCATGGTCTGCGCGTCATCGAGCCTATTTGTCGAGGACAGAACTGTGATTGAATCACAAAAGCTACCTGGGTCACTATCACAATCAAGTCAGTCTCAGACCCCCCTTCTGCTCAGCCTTCCTCACATACCAGCTTGCCTCTCCTTGGTAATAAAGGACCCGCCCATTGGGCAAGCAAGCTGTTGCATAATTGCAAGTAGATGTACCAATGCCGCAACACCCGGCGTATGTGGAGTGTATCGCGTAATTCGAGTTCGCTGGGCAGGTTATCGAATACCCTGTGCACGTTGTTTTAGCAAAGGAGCTTGGGGGAAAGAGTTTCTCTCTGGCCATTAGGCAAACGAACAGTAGCTGGAGTATTCAGACCAGGCTATAAGGTCTTGCGTCAGCTGTCTCTTCTCGATTTCTTTCGCAAGGGCTGCGTGCTCTGGGGGATCTGTGACTCTTGGATCAAATGGGTCAAGTGTATCGACCGACGCAGTGCTTTTGACAGCTTGGATTAACGGGATAAGCCCGAGAGTGCATACAAGGTGTGATAAAAACGTGAGTTGCATTGTTCAATCTCCACGTCCGGTGAATGCCTTGAGAATTAGTACAGAGCATGACAAGGCCAGGGGTGCCTGATTTTATACGAGCCAAACGCAAAAAGGGCGCTTGAGTTGTGGCCGATGATCTACTCGTATTTTGATCCTCTGTGACTCAGACAGCATGCTGCATTAAGTTAGTTATCACAACGTGGCTGAGAAGGAAATACGAGACCGCTGTCCAGTCAGACTTGGGAAACGGCCTCTTGATCAGCAGCTTCCAGTCCCTGGCAGTAGCAGAGCCTTGTTGTCCAACTGCTAACTGTTCAGTGTTAACCTGATTCACCAGACTGTGCTGTTCAGCCGTGGGACTCATCATTATGGGGATCTGCAAAGTTTATCAGCATTCAGGATAGCCGATGTTGAAGATGAATTCAGACTGATTCTTCACTCCACCTCCTGACCTTGGAAGTCTCCCAACCCCTGAGCATATTCTATTAGAGGACGACAAATCACCGAGTGCAATGTAATTCTGATTTACGAGGGCAAAGGGAAAAGGTGCATGTATCCGCGCCTTACCAGGGCTTGAATCCCCGTGAAGCGATGGCTGAGGAGTCTGATACTACCTTCTACACTTACCCATCGCTTGAAGATTTTGCTACGAATCGGCATTCAAATAGTGTGTTAATTCCGTCACTCTCGTTAGCTAATGGTATATCCGGCCCATGGAATGCTTTTATGCCAGCGAAGTATGGACTTGATTTGCGTCCTAATTACTACCTACAGGGGCCGTGTGCCACTGGGGGTCGTTGGACTCAATCCCTCAATGCTTCTATATTGGATACTATTTTTTTTGTTAACATATGCTGTCGTTTCAAGTGCATATCCCTTTTTATCAGAGTATGTGCTTTTTCTCCTTTTCTTGCTTGATTGCTCATAGCGGAACCGTTTCCCTGACGTTACTCTGTGGAACCTCCTGCGCATTGCAGATTATGGGATTATGGAGGTACTAAGATCTCAGAGTAGCCAGAGGACGTATATTGTTCCATCAATAAGCATACGCCTAAAGAAGTACTCAGAAGGCCGGGCAGTTCACTAGTATACAATACATACACAACTATAATTGAGTAGTTCATACGATGGTATCACCCCCGAGCAGGTCAATCAAATCCAAGTCCCATGCACTCCAGGACGATTGATCTGGAAGAAGGCCAGGAGGAAATGGATAGGCTAAGAGACTTGGACTGAGCTGCGGACCATTTTCACTATCTTCTACCCTCCCCTCTTCTTGTAGGGGCGGGGTGAGATTGTTGTAAGCATATTCGCTACTCCTCTCAAATCTTTCTTTCGCGCGCAGAACGACATTTAACAGAACATTGGAACTCATGTGAGATCGGACCTCTGGGTTGTAGTTGCACGATGACAACTTCGAAGGAGAACCATTATTGCTGTTGCTGTTGCTGCTGCTGCCATCGAGATGGCAGATGTATTCAATAATGTCGCAGAGGCGTGAAAAATGATCATCTTTAAAAACAGAACACGACTTGAGAAAAGTCAATGCCTGCCTAATGGCGTTGTCCGTGTTGATATCATGAGAATTAGTGGTTGGAGACAGCATGGTAAATTTCAAAAGAGAAAGGACAGCATAGGTCAATGAGAGCTTTTCGAAGATGGTCCAGGATCGGGCAAGCTTGGAAAATGACGGTTTTGTGACCAAAGTTGCCGGTATTGCTATTGGAGTTGTTGATGACAGGGCAGCACACCATGTCTGGATCAGACGGATTGCTGTTGCGTAGGCTTCTGAGAAGTAATATTGGGAGCGTCGATCAGGCAATTGCGGTGATGAGAAAGTGTGATGCTTGGCCGTCAAATTGTACGCGTAGAGGTGCAATTTGGTGCCCAAAAAAGACATCTTGGTAGTCAAGTCCCACAACTCCCAATTTGTAGTTTCTAGAGAGTTCAGATCGGCCTCAAATGACTCAATAATTGGTATTGGGTCTGGAAGAAGTCCATCTGCGGTACCTTCGTAATGACCTAGTATTCCAGAGAAAGAGAAGGACCTGTAGGCAACCTGTAGCAAGTCTCTGATTGATGCTGGGAGAGGGGCGGGCCAGGTTCCCAAAGAATGAAGAAGTGTATGATCTAGCTTTAGAGTGGATGGGATGCCCAGATGGCAACTGAGACTGAAATAGGTTCAGCTTCAGAAAATGCTTCATGGTTCGCGGATAACAAGTGAGAGTCTTACTTTTGATTGACGATGAAACACGCAACCCAGGTCTTTTTGTGCATTAATATTTGTTCTTCGCCGATACGAGTGCCGGAGACGGATAGCGCAAGATTTCCAGGGCGATGAAGACCCATCTTCAAAGCTATGTGAGTGGCACTACCACAATACACCC
This sequence comes from Aspergillus cavernicola, assembly GCA_027569065.1. Classification (NCBI taxonomy): domain Eukaryota; kingdom Fungi; phylum Ascomycota; class Eurotiomycetes; order Eurotiales; family Aspergillaceae; genus Aspergillus; species Aspergillus cavernicola. The sequence continues at coordinate 132,890 of JAPDEK010000072.1, read as the reverse complement.
AGGACGGATCAGTCGCCATTGCACTAAAAGGCTGGGGCCAGCAACATAAAATGAGCAAAGCGTGAATCAAAGATAATGATGGCGTCTCGGCTTTGGTGGTTTCGATGCCAGCCAGTCGTCGGACAGGCCCGATGAGCTGAAGATGCAGATCTCGATGAGTGTCAGAACTGCCAGAGGCGATGGCAATGACGGCCCAGAAGAGCAATGGGCATGACGTGCAGTTGCGAATAGACACCATTAGATCCGGCAGAAGTGGAAACCTCGGATGGTACTGGCGATAGAATCTGCGCAACAATGAGGTCAGTACAGATTTATGATAACCTTGCGGGGTCCCAAGTGGAAGGAATACTCTAAGAAGAGGTCGCAAAATACGGGTGGGCTGATTTCAACCCCTTCCAGCACCTGGTTGCTGCAGAGGATCCCAGCATTCAATAAGCTCGACCTGAGAGACTCTGTGCTAGGGAGTTCCTCGCCTTCGTCTCGTGCCTTGTCCGCCGACGGTTCTGCATCTGCGGGGGACGACATTAATGACCCTTCCCGATCTGATGCCATAGTCTCTCGAATTTGACGGATTTCTTGCTCCAGACCATCTAGGCGTCTTGTTCATATACAATCACAATTAATGTTCCGCTCACAGCCGTTCGTGATCAATCGGTACTCACTGTCTGCGTGCCGTCCTCCGAAACGAAGGATCAATCGCACATCTTTTCCGGGATCTTTCGCACCGAGAGCAGGGCGCTGGAAACTTCTCATTTGCATCGCACTTGAGCTGAACGTTAAATCAGCGTGAGGTCCAGGGTCGTTAATAATGATGATCTCACTTTCATCTGTCTGCAATGCATGCACGCCATCCCGTTCCTACTCCTGCGAGGCATTTTCGGGAGATTGATTTAGATGTCTCTGGGTAGCTGTCAACTCTGACCGAATAAAATGCAAATGTTGATCTTATAGATCTAGCGTCTGTCGTGGGTGAGTGAAGAACGGTCAAGTCGGAGCCGAACACCCGACTACTTATTTCGATGATGTCAGCCAGAATATTAGTCAGGATTTAGCTCTCCAAAAGAGGGTTGACTCTTTGTGGCTGAGTGGGAAATTCAACAGATAATTACATGCCGATCGATGGGTGTCTGGACGAGTTGAACCTCATAGAGTTGCGACTCCAGGAGGTTGGAACTTGAATTGCATAAATTTGCCAAGACTTTTCTCTTTCAGGTGGATAAATTAATAATTCATCTCAATAAAATACTTAGGGCCATCAAACAAGTGAGACTGTGTATGACAGCTTAGTTTCACCAAGAGTGTTTGTGCCGAGGAGACCCATTCAAATCTCAACTACAACTATATGAACCGCGGCACTAGAGGTGAATACTGAAGTGAAATCGACTTGAGGTCTGATCCAACTAACTACTGGCTATCTAGGAGTCTTTTATGTTTGGGGAGGTATTTGATCATTTCCCGGTTAGGAAAGAGGTGTCGGGAACATTTGAGGTCGGATATGACATTATTGTGGTGTAAGTGCTGGATCGTCAGTATACGGAGTTACGATATCACGTACAGTTGACAGTGGTTATGCTGGTGGTTATGTTGGTGCTGAACCTCTGCAAGTGTTCTCCTGTTTCGACACCCAACCTTAGAGCACATGGCCTAGAATATTCTCTTGAGCAGTTCAAGGTTGGTTCTTTGATTGCTCGTTATTTCCTTGCCTCCCCCCCCCCCCGGGGGTCTTCCATTGCTTTATTTTATGTTCCTCCATGTTCAATCCATGTAAGAGAAACAGTAAAACCGCCCTTATAATCTACGGTATCCCCTAGATATTGTGACTGTGCTACTTGGTTCCTGCGGCCGCCTATATCCCATGAGGATTAAAAGATCGAAACCGCGTTCTACATTCAAGGCAGATGGCAGAAAAGCCCCACTACATGCCAACATCCGAATAACTTCAGATGACAATCTGCGTACTACATTGGCGCATTATTATCCTACTCCACTTGGGGGCAGGCAAGTCTGGTTTTTCGAAGCCAAATTATAATGATGGGAAACAAGCCAACGAGCATTTTGCAGGGAGCCATGCCTGCTTCTGATGCATTAGATCAGAATTGCATGGATTCAAGGGCCTAAATATCTTATCTCATCTTCATAAACCTATACCGGTATTTGGAGTTCCATCAAAGGCATGTGCTGTGCACTTCCATGGGCATCTCTATCCAAGAATCCGCCACATGGTATCGGCCTCTTCAACGTCGCTTTGAACGCGTGAGCCGGGTGCCACCAGAGACAAGCAATGATGTCAGCTTCAGGCACTCCGTACAACTTCGCAATGGTGGCTCGAGTGAGGATATTGGTTTTCTTCACTTTGGCTACAGACTCGGCATCGTGGAACATCACGTCCAATGTCAATTCGTATGGACCCGCATTCTTACTGCGGATAATATTGGCCAGATCGGCCAGGAAGACATGGCCGGATGCTGGAGGTGCGATATTACCCAGCACCGAAACCGACTGATGGCCATTTGGTGTGTGATCACTGGCAGATTCCCTGGGGAGCATGTCATTTTGCTTCATTGCCGACTTTGGTTTTTCGACATGCGATTCCGCGCCGGTCGCACGCCTCTCGACCCTCGGTACAGTTGGAGCCGTGGTATTGTCTCCGTGGACAAGCTGTTCACGGACTGTAAAGTGCTCGGTAGGGTCATTGACCACCATCGTGTGATAGATGCAGAATTCACACACTGGACCCAACGGGATGTCGAACGGTGCAAAAGGCATTGCGAAATTTCCTCCCGTGGCTCGTTGGTTGGGGTATGATGCATGCATACAGAAGACTCGGGCTGTGTGAGCAACGTGAGCAGCCTCTTCTTGTGTGGCAGCCCTTGCATGACCACAGATTCCGACCTCATTTGGCATGGTGGTTTGGGCTAAAGCATCGATGGCTTCCGCACAGACACTGGTGCCATCTCGACCGTAAACACGGAATTCCAGCTCGAATGGAAAATGGCAAGCTTCTCGGACGGTGTGTTTGGCGCGCGATAAGAAGTCGTCAAGTTGATTGATCAGAATGCGATCAGTAAACCCGCCGATGAACATGGAGTGAAACCCATTTTGCCGGGCAGCCTCCAACTTGATGGTATATTCCCCTTTTTCGACGGAGACAAATCGGGCACCTCGGACACGGACTGTGCGTTGATCTGGCAGCTCTTCATATTGACTGTCCTGGAGACAGAGGTCACCCCCAGGCCCTGTCAGAATATCTGGTCGCGTCTTCTCATAGAGAGTGTGGGAAGCCACGGAGAGTGCGGTGCAGCGGGATCGAAGATCCAGGGCCCGGATATCGAAGCTGTCTTTGCGCACAATAGCCAGAGCTTCTCTACTCTTTGGAACCGAGCACAGCGCACCGCACTCCATGATCTTTCCCATGTGATAAGCAACTCCAAGATCCGTGATCCCATGATACACGCAGAATGCCGCATACGGAGAAGGATCATATGACCTGCCTCCAACGATGATATCAAAATCCGGGTGTTCCCCCATGGCTTTCAACCACGGCTCAATGCCCATCTGGGCCACAATCCGGGTCGCATCGTCAATGTTTTGAGGTTGCAGCTCCGGCACCGCTATCCCGCAGGGCTGCACCAGACCCTTCTCGAACTGATCTCGCACGGTGCTTTTGCTGATCTCCGCCTCGATGCTGACAACTTTCATGGGTCGATAACCTTTCTTTACAATGACTTCTTTGATTATATCGACGAACAGGTCGACGCCTCTTGTGGAGCCATCCCCACCTGCTGATCCTGTATGTACAGTTAACATGAGACACCCTACAAGACAGAAAAGTAAAAAATAAAATAAAAAAAAGTCATGATGAACAAAAGACTTACCGATAAGAAGAGGTTTTCGGTAGACATGACAACCCGCGACCAGGATACCAAGGTCCCGTTCGTAGGCCTGACGAGTACAAACTGACTTCCCTAGAGCTAGTTTCGACGGTCCGCTGTCGGTTGAACCTGCATCTAGAATCACAGCGTCAACTCCTTCGGCCATAGTTGACCAAAATATATCCTCGCTAAACCCATAGCCCAGCATGCCAATGGGTGTGAAGATGCGAAGTTCGTCTTTGGCCATCGCTAATTTATTATTGAGTTTCTTTTGCTTCTTTTCGTTCTTTCTTTTTGTTTTAAAAGATGAAGAAAACATCATACTTTATAGGTGATTAGGGTAGACGGAGACGGAGAGTATATCGGATCGGAGCCGATCTCGCTAACGAAGCGATTTCCGCGACGTATATGTTCCTCCGGATGTTTTTTGTTTTTGGTATTCGGTAAAATTAAATTAGACTTTGGGGAAGGAGAAAAAGGCGAAGGAGTAATCAGCAAATATTCGTTCTTCTTACGAGGGAAATAGTTATAAAAGTCCATGGCACACTTTGTAGTCTCGTCCTCTGGCACCATTAATTGACACCACATAAGAATTATCAGGGTTAACTATGACTAGCCAGAAGCGCCCGGGTTTCCATTCTCTACCTCTTGCCCCATTGCATCCTCCTTTCTCGGCTTGGGGACTGTACGGCCCCGACGATGAACTAGGAACCTTGAATCTCCTCACAGACGAGGCCGTCCTGGCGGCCAGGTCCGAGATCGTCACCGGTAAAGCAATCAGTTTGAAGTAAGTGGTCACTGATGAACATATATTTTTTCAAATCTACTCCGTCTAAAGATTTTCAAGCCATCCGATCAACTTCCCCCTCCTGCCAATGAATCCAGAAAGAAAGCCGTGTAGTCACCGATTCAATGTCAAGCCACTCAGCAACGACGACGAGTTGGACATCAACACGCAGAGTTCCAGTCACTGGGATGGTCTGAGGCATGTCGGGTATCGAGAGGGCCGACTATTCTACAACGGAGCAACTCAAGAGGATATCAGTGGGCCAAATGCCAACGAGCGATGCGGAGTGCAAAGTGGGTATAATCGATCTGTCTCAAGTCCTATCTCCAGATGAACTGACATCAAACATGGGGTGGTTGAATGACAGATCTCGCAAGGAAAACAATTGTCAGCCGTGGTGTTCTGCTAGACTACCGGTCGTGGGCTACTGAGCAAGGCATCCACTACGACGCCTTCGAAACGCACCGGATCACACTTAATGAGCTCTTGAGATGCGCTGAGGCTCAGGGAACTGGATTTCATCAAGGAGATATCCTCCTTGTCCGCTCGGGCTGGACAGAGGACTACAACAAGCGAAATGATAATGAGAAATATGCCCTCGCTGTTCGTGCCTCTCGGACGTTCGTCGGCGTCGAGAACTCTTTGGCAATGGCCGAGTGGCATTGGAATACCGGCTTTGCCGCAGTTGCGGGTGATACAAATGCTTATGAGGCCTGGCCCCCTGCTCAGTCCGCGAGTGATTCGGGATTGCCACTCTCTCTCCACGAAGTGTTCTTGGCCGGTTGGGGAATGCCAATCGGAGAGGTCTGGAACCTGGAAGACTTGGCTAAGGAATGTAGGAAGCTACGGAAATGGTCCTTCTTCCTTACCAGCCAACCTTTGGATATTCCTGGAGGTGTAGCTAGTCCGTGTAATGCCATAGCTATCTTGTGAAAAACGAGGGTCCATGGCTATTGGTTTCTCCACGAACTAAATTTCCCTCAGATTTTCTTTTCCGTTTCCTTTTCTGTTGGATTTCAATAGCTTACATTGCAATGTTGTCTACCTAATTATATTTCCAGAAGTGAAGTGAAATCGCCCGAAATGGATCACGCGAATGTCGCTTCGGTATCGGAGCGGCACCGAAGCAACATCGCTTGAGACCCCCCCCTTCTATTACTGGCAACTATATCCAAAATCTTACGGGGTCCCCACCTAATCAGTTGCTTGGTGTGCAAGGAGGAAAGGGTACAAAAGCAGCGCATGCATCGTCGTATCATGGCTCTCTCAAAAGAAAATCCATCCATTCAATTTGAGCCAAAACAAACAACCGACGCCAACATACCTATGAACATGCTCCAAGCAGACCATGGCCAGCACTTTCCTGTCCTTCCCCTTGATCTGCGGCTGCACAAAGTCAGCATTACAATTCATTGCGTGGTCATTTTGGTTACAAATAGTATTCTGCCATTGGCATTATACTTTTCTCTCAATTATACAACTTCACTACCGCAGAAAACCATTATTCCGATTATTAACGCTGTCATCGGCGCTCCTACTTTAGTACGCTGGATTTTGCGAAGCTGGAGACTGTTCCATGCCGAAATATTCAGACCACTTGCCAGTTCCAACCCATGGGCTTTCGATTATCTTAACTGGAATCTGACTATCGGGATTATTTACCTGATTCCTGTTCTTGCTCTGGCATCTCGACGGCCGTTTGGCCTGCGACTTTTTTCTTTCATACTTCCTCTCACTGTCATCCAGTGCTCTATTCAACTTCTCCTTCTCGAATCGTTTTTTCTGCTTGGTTTCAGAACCCCATTCTCTTTCTCTTCAGTCAAAGCCGGATCTGAATTCCCTGCCGGGGTGGTGCTCTTGGCTGAAGATATTTGTGCGGTCGATGGGAATCTCGGTCGTCCTTTCCGTTCTGCCTTGCACAAACGAATTGCAGCAAGCCCAACATTGGAAACATCCCTTCGTCAACTAGATTGGATCTGGGGTCTTTCTGGGGTAACCATGGGAGCTACGTTGATTGGGATTATTTTTGGAGTGGAAAATGATGAGATTGGGGTTGTAATTGGTAGGAATCTTTATGCTCCGTTTATAAAGTCCAATGATATTGACCCAGTTTCACAGCATTCACAATCCCATGGGTATGGGCCTTCATATTCACCATCCTTACTATCCATCTCGTTCGCTGCTCTTTGGAAAAAGAAAAGCAAGTCCTAGTCAGCGGCAAGGAGTGATGCATTTTTATACTATTGGAGAAAAAAGGATGTGTCGGATATATGGAAAGGCGTATAGGTTAGTAATGGTGAAAGAGTCAGAATCGATGGTCTGATTGATGATGCTTGTATGGAGATGACCGCTGTTGAGGGGTCGTTTTGTTGTGAGGTGCTAGTATTGTAATACTAGAGCTCCTCTGTCGCCTTCTATCCTGATCGATCCAGACCTCTGAGCTACATCTTTGTCTTGCATATGTACCTATCTGGTAGCTAGACCCTGTAGCCTGCCTGTGTATCTACTCCGTTATTCTGATTTGAATACAATCATGAGCTTGCACCTTGACAATTATAGTGTTATAGTGAAATTAAATAGTAGATTGATATACAGTGGAAGAATGTGCTGCGCTTCAGCTTGGACTTAGGGCTTGGGAACCTACTATTGGTTCAGCAAAACACTACAGATGCAAACAACGCCCATTGATTGCCCTTCTTGCTTTAGTACTAGTAGGTAAGCAGTACATACTTAGCTGATGACAGTGATTAATTACACCATAGCCGCGGATTATAATTGATAGACGTGGGTAAAGATATGGAGATATTGTAGTGGTGGATGATACACTGAAGCATCCATGATATATAAGACCACCATCAGAGTCTGTCCAATTCACAGCCAAGTAGGCCTGCAACACATCAATAATCTCAGCAATAGGATATCAGTTAAACTCGGACGCGTTGTTCAAAGGCCACAAAGTTGTATTACGATTGCCAGGACGGCGACTGCAACAGCCCTGGGCACTCAAATGCCGTGAGCACAACTTCAACCCCGGGTCGGCGGGCTCAGCTGGATACAAAATAACATCAACGGGGCAACACTCAGGCTGGTGGTACTTTCCTTTCATCCAGCCGTGCCTGCCCTGGGATTCAGGTCACCTGATACTAGGATAATAACCCCTGGCGACCTCTAGTGTTACCGTCAACATCATCATACCCAAGTCACACTCGCTACAGTTAATACGATTCATCACTACACTGTTCATTATCCTTTACCACTTCCAGCAGTCTTACATCCGGATACCATCCCGTGTTCAGCTATCCCGATTATAAGTAATCTTCATTCATCACGCCCAGTGTCTTTTGTCGCGTCCAATATCGTCATGCAGGATACAGGTAAAGTTAAATACGAATCATAAATAACTCAGCATCTACTAACTTATACAAATAAATACCTAGGCATGGCAAGGAATCATCTTCGAGTCCCGCCCTGAAACATCCGACTCTTCAAATCAGCTGTTTGACCCTGTGCCTATCATAACAGATCCAGTGGCACGGGCAGTTGGTACCGAAGGAATGGGTATTCTACAGCGTCTCGCAGACCATGAACAGTCAATCTGTGATCTACAGCGCGACGTCCACCACGCTGCCACAATGACACGTGAGATTCGAGCCTGTGTTTTAGATGATTGGGTAGGCTGAACCTTAGATCGCCAGCAGAGGAATGGGTATGTCCATGGTGGAGATATCCACGGCGACATTGATTTGATCAGACATATTGATCAGACATATTGATAAGAACTCGGAAAGTCACAAACTTGGAGACGAGCTTTCCAGGAAGCCTACGGGATCTCGTTTGAGACTTGCTGCCACCTTGGCATTATTGAGAATGCGGACGTACGCATAATAGAAACACTCAACCTCCACGCGAACACCCTTGTTTTGAACCGATGGAAGTCAAAGAATCGAATTACGTGTGCCTCGGAGATTCGTTCCTTTTGTGTCAGAGTCATTAAAGATTGGTTAACTCGGAGAGAAGATCTTTTCCTTCAACATTCATTGTCGTTGAAGTATTACGAGCAAAGCATGTCTTTATATTATTCATGGTAGCCGACTAACTAGTTAGTTAGCTATTATTAGTTAGGAACCTGATGCTTCCTAGGTAGGCTTAAGTTATAACACCTGAAATAGAGGATCCTTCTTACCACTAGACCAAAGGTCTCAAGTGACACTATCTGGGTGCTTGATGGTGTACTATGGGTATCAAGTCTTATTTCTACTGGTGAACAAGTTATTCCACAGCAGTCAATTCTCATCGCCTGAGCATTCTTATTCCAGTGTCCTGATCTAACAGAAAGGCGCAATTAACGTAGGCCATTGGTAATTCACACTGAGCGCGAATTTCAGCTTCCCATTCCATTGTTTGACCACGGTGCAGTAGCAAACATAGAAGCATAGTAGCCGTGAGAAAAAGGTTGGTTCATCATAGAGGTGACCCGCCAGTGCATTGTGTGAAGCTGACCTCCAGGGCGGGTTTTCTCGTCAAGGACATGCTGGATCTCCAGTATGCAACGAGGCATCTAAACACACCTTTTTTGAGTAGCTGTAGGTGTTCTCGTTCTCATAAAGAGCTTGCATGTAAATAAACCATCATTCCTTGTGTAGGTCAAACTTTTTTTTTTTTGCCAATTCGTCACTAGCTATTTTACACCTATTCGTAGTAGGCTAGTAGCTAGCTACTTAAATTTTAATCAATAATAATAATAAATGAGAGACTTAGGTGTGAGAGTTCAATCGGTGTTATCTTGGCTTCTTAATTTCTACATAGCTCCTTCTCTTGGTAAGGGACCTCAATCACATGCCAAACATGCATTATTGAAAAGAACCAAGCAAAGCACGCGGATAATAATAATAATAATGAGAATATGGAGGAGAATAAGATTCAGGGCGTTTTGAGCTTCTTTTGACAGGGGCTGAAATGGGCTGATTCGAGGTCCGACCAGTCACCAAGATGCGAGATAACAAGGTCTCGTGTGGGATTTCCCAAATGAGAGCAGGATGGGCCAAGGTGACATCGTCTGGAGTGGGAGCATCAAGGTGATAACTTGATAGATCTCTGATAGTGACTCCTGTTGACTTGTTGACGGTTGACCAAGGTTCAGTGCACGTGGTTCGAGGAACAAGATCGCAACCGAAACTCTCTCCTTCATTTTTCGTCAGTTCCTCTGGATGAGCCCTTGCGGTACCATGGATCACTGTCATCGCGACAGGAACTCTGCCAATCAACTCTTTACAAGTTCATCACGATTCAAATGTTGCAATCTCCTAATCTTCTAACTCGTCTCGGCAAATCAAGGCGGCTCGCAGCGATGCTCCTCGATGGCAACTGCGCAATGCGCATGAGCCCCGAATCAGTGATCTTAACGAAGCTAACGACAGCTAATTGTTAACTGGACTAGTCACGATTGGTCTCCTTGATATTGACTTGCTTTATCGTGCTCCTCCGGCTGGCCCAACCGTCAATCGATCTATTCCTCCTCGGGCGTCCAGACTCCAGCGCCCACTCTTATTCGCCATCTTCTTTACCGGGCCAAGGGACCAATTCTGTACAGAAAATGGCGCTTTCCGGGGGATCCTCAATATCAGAGGCTATCGCGGCTGGGTCACTGCCATGGACCTCCGCCCCAATCTCACTGTTACTTATCGCTGTCAAGTGATGACAAGTAACTACTGGTTGACGTTTGCGGATAAGGGCACGGAGTACAAGTGTGCAACATAACTCTATCTTTGCCATGTTGCACCTCGAGTCATGATTTCTCCGATAAAAATGAAGGTCTCTGCACTCTTGCTCTGACCCTTCCCTCGATTTCGTCCTTCAATTTCGACCTCGCAACCTCGCATCCAAAGCTACTTTACGGCGTCCTGTGGACGGGAAATCGCCTATTTTTCCAGTGCTTCTACGTCACACCGGCGGTGAAATCATCATATTTTATTTTTCGACCAACCGAGATACCAAGAACCCCAGCCACGGTCCCCTTTTTGTACAACCACGACTCGAGCTCTTTGTCGAGTCTCACATCGTCATCTAACTTGTTTGCTGCCAAAAGTCTCTCCCAGCAACTTTCAAAAACACCGGCGCCATCCTCCCGAGGATCATCGCTGTCATTCTCCGTTATCTGCCAAAGCTTGACCCCCGCACACTGGAAGCTGGCACGTGCCCATTCACCGGAACTGGGTCGACATGAATTATGATGTGACGACAAATAGAAACAGTACAGCAACAGAAAATATCGCAGGCTTCTTCCACACAGTGCCATAGCTCCTAAAAGCAGGGGGTTACTTCTCGCTGGCCCCTGCCTGGGGGCGGTCCCGCCGCCATCACTATGCAGTCAATCCTCCAACCGCGAGGACTCTACTCGGAAATTGCTCCAGATTTACGCACGAAACTCCAAGACAATCCGACACTTTTGGTGAGCTGGTGGGCGACAGCTGTCTCTCTTGCCATCATCGTAACCCGGGTGTGTGGCCGCTATGTTCGCATCGAGCGCCTTTTCCGCGAAGACAAGATCATGATGGCGAGCATTATTCCTCTACTGGTTAGGATGGCATTTGTGCATGTTGTTTTGATTTGGGGCACCAACAATACCAAGGTGGATGGTTTGACTGAAGACGATATTCGGCAGAGGGAAATTGGAAGCAAATTGGTCCTTGTTTCCCGCATCTGCTATGCAATCTTGTAAGGCTGTGCTTTATACCATTTTATTTCCTTTCTCAACTGTGCTGACAAGTGCATGAAAACAGTATCTGGACAGCTAAGCTCACTGTTTGTGAATTTCTTCATCGAGTCGCCGGAATGATGTGGCGACGATCGCTCCGAATCTTCCTTGTATCCATATACTACTTTCTAGCCTCGACTTTCCTAGCCGTGGTGGTCGCGACACTTGCCGAATGCCAACCATTTTCTCATCACTGGCAAGTCGTCCCAGACCCAGGCCCGAAGTGCCGCTCAGGCTATGCCAACCTTATCACGATGGGAGCGTGCGATATTATCACAGATCTACTTCTTGTCGCCTTTCCAATCCCCCTTATCATCATGACAAATATGTCGGCGAGGCGGAAATTCGGTCTCGTTGCTTTATTTGCCTTATCATTGATATTGGTCGGTATTACTAGCTACCGGGTACCATCTGTGATCCAGCACAAAGGCTCTCAGCAGTACCGATCGCTTCTAGCATCCCTGGAGATACTAGCCGCTACCGCAGTCTCAAACGTGGTGGTCATCAGCTCGTTCGTCAGAGACAGAGGCGTCAAGAAACCCAAATACAAGAAAACTGTTGGGACCGCCTCAGTCAACGAAAGCCTCGATTATAGCTCCTCCCGCCGTATGACTGTCACCCATCACCAGTGGGGGAGCGACTCGGATCTCGCTCGCGACATGGGTATCCGGCTCGACCCTGAATTGTTCTCCAGCGATCCCGCAGAGCCCCGTCCAGCCCCTGTTGCCACGGGCGGTCTAGATCCAAATTGGTCCTTCAACCAGACGACAAACGGCTTCGACGACGATCAATCCTCTACGGGCGACAGCCTAGATATGAAAGTCAGTCCACACGAATACCTCCGCACAACCAAGAGCAGTCACAACCAATCGGGCGATTCCCACATGTCCTCGCCCGATCAAGTCCCCATCTTTGACGTCGGTGGTCTTCTTACTCAACCCACCCCTCCTTCGACAAGCCATCACAACAACCCTCAACAGAATCCAATCCAGCCCTCAACCATAACCCCACGGCACTTCAGCGACGGAAGCGGACCCTCCCTCCAAGACGTCGGCGGGTTGCTCTTGTCTCCCGGCGACATCTCCCCACTAACACAATCACCATCATCACAACATCATCCTCAGTCATCACTCAATCTTCCCCGTCCAGGTGGCCTCCGTCGAAGTTCACAACAGGGCCGACGACGGTCGAGTGTACATTTCAGCGATGCCCCCGATTCACCAATCTCTTCGTCCCGGACACATTCAGGCGTGTCTGCGACCATTTTCGAAACTGCGGATGAGTTTGAGCTTCAAGACGTTGGAGGGTTACTTTCAAGGAACTCCCGATTATGATCCTAACTATGATTGAGGTATCTTTCGATGGGTGTATGAGTAGGCTGCGTTTCTTTTTAATGAGTGTTTTGGCATATTAGCGATGGCGTCTTGGATGGTTTGGTTCTTCTGGGATATCATATACGACATACGACCCATATATATATAAATTTAATACATATATACAGAGACTATTTTTTATTTTTTTTTATTTTAAATCGATATTTGCAAGTATTTATCTAGACACTCACTGGATTATTGAAGATGGAAAGTACAGTAGTAGTATGTGAGATTTTGATATAAAACCAGCACTAAAATCATACATGAAGGAACAACAAGGATATAACACCGTCCTAAAAGAGTTTCTTTTTCGCCGTTACGCCATGCTGCCCAATGCCTCTTTCCCCTTTCTCTTTTCTCTCGAGCTTGTACGGAGTAGAGCTCGTGATTTCCCTCGAGTCGATCCGTCTCTGCTGTTCCGGCTATCATTTGGTCGTGGTCACTAGGACGCAAGAGCGCGCAAGGTTTAAGTTGGGATAGACCAGAGCTGGAAAGGTGAATCGAATCGGCACTTATATCCAATACAAAGGTGCCCAGCCAAAGAATTGAATCCCCTTAAATAACCCACCGATAACTCGCATACCGCCCTGCAGTCTCACTCCGCCGAATAATCTTCACCACCTGGCCCCTCCTCAAACCAAGATACCTCGCGACCGGGTCCGATACTTGAATACGCGGCAACTGCGACTCCTTCAACCGATACCGGTGCAACAGACGGGATTTCTCCTCGGGGCTCAAAAGCACATGTTTTGGGACGAGCTCGTGCCGCGTGATGTTGACGAGGAGATCCTGTTCCTGGAAATGCTCGCAGATGCGACCCGGGATACCGCTGAGGAGACGCACGGCGGAAGGCGAGATGGGGGTCTTGGTGATGAAGATGCCCGTGTGGAAGTTCCCTTCGTCGACGGTGTGGTTGAAGTTGCGCACTTGCTTTGTGCCGATGCCGCTGTCGTCGGGGCAAAATTCGATATAGACAGTGCCGCAGTCGGGTTGGGGGTCGCGGTTGGAGGGGGTGGGGAGGGGGGTGTATTTTGCTTTCATGGCTTCGGTGGGCCGGGCTTGGATTTTGAGTTTGTCGCGGCTGTTTTTGATTTATCTTTTGTTAGAGAAGATGTCTTAAAAAAAACCGGAGGGGTGTAGTGGGCGAACCTAGGGTATCCCTTTTCATTCACATATTTGTTTCGGAATTCGGGGAGCTCGATTCGCACTTCTTCGTCGGTGACTTCGTAGCCCTGTTCGCATTTATTAGATTATTGTAACTGTGAATAGATGGAGGGTGAAGAGCATACCCGGTCCTGCAGCATCTCAAAGACTGTTCGCCAGGTGCGCCAGACGCGGATGGTCTCGCGTTCGGCGTCGTCAGAGGAGAAATTGTATTCCTCATCCATGATCGCGGAGATGAAGATAGGAGGAACAGAAGAATGAGAGAGTGAATAACGAGGGAGGGAAAGGTGAGGAAGAAAGTGAAGCTGTTGCAAGATGCAGGGTCGAAAAATCGGGTGGCAGCGCTAAGAGCGCCAACGGTAAGCGCCGCCAATAAAACAGAGGCCGCAGAATCCCCCAGAAGCAAAAGGCCAGAAAGATTCATTTCCCTGCATTTCGTCCATTCTTTCTCTCCTCCCCATCCTTTCTTTTCTTTCTCTCTTTTCCCTTTTCCCTCGTTTGTTCTTTCCCCGCCGCTTCTGGGATTCTTCTTGCGGATTTGTTCTCCTTCAATTTCCTTCTCTCGAGCCCGCTCCCTCTTCCCTCACCTTTCCCCGCCTAAAAATGGCCGCTGCTGTCAAGACCGAGGTGGCCTCCGAGCCCAAGGTCAAGCCCACCCGACCCGATGAGGAGACGTTCAAGGCCAGTCTCGCACAGGCTGAGAAGGAACATGCTGCTGTTCAGGAGAAATTGGTATGCGCTCTTTTTCCAGTCAATTGTCATCGAATGCAGTAACACAGTCATTCTTTTGTCACGTGGAGACTCAGGATCTCTAGTTACTAAATGCTAATTATACCAGAACCAAGTCAAGGCCAAGATCGAGACCGCCAAGCCCAACAACCAGGACTCGCCCACCGCAAAGAGACAGCAGGAACTCCGCTCGGAATTGTCCTCCATCCGTCAGAAGCAGCAGGGATTCAAGGCCTCAAGGACTAGCACCCAGGAGAAGATCAACGCCATCGATGCGACGCTGAAGGCCCGTATTGCCGAGCAGAACAACTCCCGCACCCGCATGTCGTTCAAGAATGTTGAGGAGCTCGACCGTGAGATTGCCCACCTCGAGAAACAGGTCGATTCCGGTACTCTACGCCTGGTGGATGAAAAGAAGATCCTCGCCGATATCTCTAGCATGCGGAAGCAGCGCAAGAACTTTGCTAGCTTAGACGAAGCCCAGAAGGTGATCAACGACCTCAAGACCCAGATCGCCACCCTCAAAAAGACACTCGACCACCCCGAGGCCAAGGCCCTGAGCGACAAGTACACGGAGGTCCAGAAGGAGCTAGATGTGATCAAGGCGGAGCAGGACGGCGCATTCAAGAACCTGAACGCTTTGCGCGACGAGCGCAGCAAGCTCCACGGCGAGCAACAGACAAAGTGGACTGCCATCCGTGAGGTCAAGGACAACTACTACAAATCCCGCAAGGCGTATAAGGAGTACGAAGACGAAGCCTGGAAGATCCGTCGGGAGAAGCAGAAGTCCCAGCGGGAGGCCTTTGAGCGTGAGAAGAAGAGGAAGATTGCCGACAAGAAGCTGGAAGAGGCATCTCGCCCCGCCTTCACCGACGAGATCTTGATCGCGCAGGGTCTCATCCGCCACTTCAACCCATCCTACGACTTCGCTGCGCTAGGACTGACTGACAAGAAAGACGAAACAGCCGCCTTCCGTGCTGAGGTTGGTCGTACCGTTGACGACTCCAACATCAAGGGCATGAAAGTTCTGAAGAAGGACGAGGTTGACTACTTCATCGGCACCGGTGGAAAGAAGGGGAAGAAGGGCAAGAAGGGTACCGCCAACGGTAGCCCTGCGCCAGCTACCCCTACGGAGAGCAAGTTCAACATGAATGTCGGTATCATCGAGGACTTTGCCAAGGTCAAGGCAGACCCTCCCATGAACCAGTCCGACGTGCCGGCTGTGGTTGAGAAGCTCGCTGCCAAGGTCACCGAATGGAAGAAGGACCAGGCAGCCAAGACCGCCGAGGTGGGTTTCTTTTCGCTGATCGTGCACGAAATACTGCTAACACTGCGTAGAACATCAACAAGGCTAATGAAGAGATTGCCCGCCTGGATGCGGAAGAGAGCGCGGCCACCGAGACCGATGGCAAGACTGACGTGGCTGCGGATGTGGCCGACGACCTTCAGAAGGCCTCCCTGGAAGAGAAGGCGTAGACGATGTCTCTTTAGATCCTGCATCAGCATTGCACTTTGACAGCATCAGCGATACCTACTATTGACGTTTGAAAAGTCGCATTCCTATCATCCTCCTTTTCTTACCCTGTCATCCTCTACTCATCCTCGCCCGCATTTTATTCCCTTTTCTTTTCCGACGATATCGATTTTGTCTTGCTCGCGCGAGCATTGGATTCTTGTGATTATTTTTCCTCTTTGTAATTGAGCTACCTTATTGTTCGCCTCAGCCTCTCCTCTCATCCCTTTTTTATCCGACCATGCAGGAGGCAGGGCTTTGAGCGAATTGTACGTAACGATCAGTTGGAAAGCAGGACAGCGGATTGCCAGACTTGAAATTCTTGCCGAGATCCGAGAGTACGTACTACTGCCTACAAAGTAGTAAGAGGAGTACGTACGGAGTAGTGGTCAGAGACGTTGACTGCAGTGGCTGTGCAAGCAATGGCGAGTCTTGACTGGAGGAGAACAGAACTAAATTCAAGATGCGCCACTCTCAGTCTTCAGAAGCGCCGCATTCTGTAAACAGTATTATTTTTATCGTTGGATGGCGAGTGTCAAACAGTTGAATAGCGCTGCCTAATACGATCCGTGGCGCTAAGTTCAATTTCGGTTTTGGTAAAAAGCAGAACTTGTCGCTCTTTTTCTCTCAGCTCGGCTTGGCTTAACGCTTTCCTCTTCCTTCTCTTCTTCTTCTCCTCCACCCCTCTTTCTCTTTCCGTCCTCCCTCTGCTTCTCTCTCATATAGACAGTAAATCCCTCATCTATCCCTCCATCACCTCCAAACCGGTCAAATACGAACCCCGAACCCCGGCGCTTCTGTTCACCTCCTTCCCAACAACTCCTCAACCACCACTTCTCCAAACCATCAAGATGTCCTACGGCAAACCCGTACGTCTACTCCTCTTCTCCCCCTGTCCCACTAATCAGTAACTAATCATATAAAAAGGACGGCCCTCCCCCCTCCTACCCACCCCCCATCCACGACCCCTACTCCCAAACTCCTCCCCCAGGCGCCTCGCAAGACTACTACGGAGCCTCTCCGCCCCCTCAAGGCCAGGGATACGGATACCCTTCTCCTCCGCCTCAGGGCGGATACCCGCCCCAGCAGCAACCGATGTACTACCCCCCGCAGCAGCAGGGATACCCGCCGCAACAGCCGGGGTATTATCCTGAGGATCAGCAGCGCGGTGGTCGTGGGTCTTCTGGCGGAGGTATCTGCGCGGGTCTTCTGGCGGGGTTGGCTTGCTGTTGTTGTTTGGATATTTTGTTTTAGGGCTATTGATGACTTCGGTTTTTTCGATGGATGGATGGGATGGGATCTTCTTCGCGCTTCGCACCGCTCGTTTGGTTTTTCTATCTCTTTAATCTTGTTTTGTTCGGCGCAAGACTTGGGTTGTTTGTGTTATTTGGGCATGGTTAAAGCTGGAATGCATGCCTCGATTCAGTTGGTCAGTGGGTTGATTGATTAATTTAGATATCATTCAATTTCCATCCAGTTTCTTCTCCCCTATCGAAATCAAACCCCTAGTAGGCATATTCAGATTTACCTGAGTCAATTCATCTCATTATTATCATTAACAATCAGTTAGTCAGTCAATCATAAATGGTATCCACAAGTACATATAACACCAAAAACGCACGCATCAAGACGTCAGACGGTCACTCAGCACCATAAACCCAACCCAGCCTCAAAAAAGAAAGCCAAATCAAGACCTCCCACTAAACTCACTGTCCCCCCCTCCATACGCCATCGGATCAACCTCCCGAATCCCCCCTCCTCCTCCTCCTCCTCCTCCTCCTCCTCCCCCCCTCCGATACCGATCACTCCGACTTATCGAACTACTCCTACTCCGGCTACTCCGACTCCGACTCCGATACCTCCTCCCCCCATGATGCGAATCACTCGGCGGCGGATCAATAACACTCTCCTCCTCAATAACCTCCACAAAACCCCCTCCATCCCCATCCCCTATATGCGAATGCGACCGATCCGTCACCGTCCCCTCCTCCTCCTCAACAACAATCTGATCCCTCCCCGCTCGTCCTCCTCGTCTCATCCGTCGTGGTCGAATCCCGACATCCACAATTTCAGACGGCGTCGCGTTTGTACCCGTCATTGACGCAGAGCCGAAAGTTGAGGCGCTGAAGCGGCGCCCGGAGGTTAGGGATAGGTAGAGGAGGTAGAGGAGGAAGAGGAAGCCTGCGACGGCGCCGAGGGTTGCGCCGGCGACTGTGCCGGCCGAGGGGGAGGAGTATTGCCCGCCGTAGGTGGAAGGGATGGAGATTGTGTTTGCGGATATGGAGGTTGAGTCTGAGTCTGTGTTTTGTTGGCGTTTCCAGGTTGAGAGGGAGAGGGGGAGTGAGAGGGTGTTTAGATGTGGAGGTGGGGGCATGGTGTCAATAAGGTAGTAAGTAGTAGGTAACCGCCGAGAACTGTTGATAGATGGATAGCGTTGTTATAATTGAGATTGTTGTTGAGACATTGTTTATTGTGATGTTTTCTTTCTTATTATTTCTGAGATGATGTTTCGGAGAGAATCAGAATTGGATTTTATGGAGTGGTGGTGGTTTTGCTTGTTTTATTCGGTGGCTGGGCTGGGATCAATGAATGAATGGATGGATGGATGGATGGACGGACCGACCCCTGCACATCGGTTTTATTCCCTCCTTGCTTTTTATATGTCGCTCCATACGGAGTACATATCGAAAAATTAGGCTAATAAATCCCCCTCCTCTGACGATACCGCGGCTGCTCCACGGGCTCAACATCCAATGTCGTCTGCACAGGTTGTCCAAGTTTCAACTCGAAACTCTCGAGTTTCGCACCCTCATTCTCCTGCGCCCACAACGACACAGCAACCCAGTTCTTCCCACGGTAATTCAGTACCCCCTCTGGAACAGGAAATTTCGTCTGCGGACCGATCTGGTTAATGTACTTGCCAAACTGCCAGCCATTAACGTACAACTGCACCCGGTAAGCCGGCGCTGGGGTTGTATTGTTTCCAAAGGAAAACGCAAGGGGCACGTCCCATCCAGCCGGGATATCCAAGTCAAATGAGGAGGTGTAGAATCCGATTCCTGCGCTGGATAGACCCTTTAGCGGGCTTGATGATTTCCAGTCCTTGTTTGTTGTGGGGGGGTAGGGTTGGTGGAATCCGTGCCGTTCAGCGTAAAGTCCGCCCTCGTTTAGGGGGCCACGCGCTGAATCGAGGTAGTCCTCTCCGCCGAGGTTGCCGGTCAGTTTCCAGGTGATGTCGCTTGCGTCGTGACTGGGGAGACGGTAGTTGAGGATTCCGCGGGGTTTCTTCATGTTGTCTTCGCCGACGACCCAGTTCGTGTCTGTGCCCATGGTGTCGACGACCACAGTGAAGACGTAGTCTCGGCCCTTTTTGAGGGTTGGGAGAGCGTATGTTGCGTTGTTGTCTTGGTAGGCGCTACCTCCGGTCCATGAACCAAGGTATGTCCCGCTTAGCCAGACAGAGCTGCCAAAGGCCTGGCCGCCTTGGGTCTGGATAGAGATGTTGGACTCTTTGCCGTTTGCGGTAAAGTGGCCGCGGAAGAGGAGGTAGCCTGTCTGGAAACCGTAGTCGCCTCCGTAGAGGGATATCGGGGTACGAAGAGGATACATCGTGTTCTTGGTTGGGAGGTTTGCGTCTGGCCAGTCAGAGTCATCGTAGTCGGCTTTTGCTTCGGGGAGGGTGTCGAGGTACTTCCAGTTGAGGTCCTGGAGGCTAGGGATGGTGATTTTGGGAGGGGAGTATGTGACCTCCGTCGTCCAGATTCCGTTCTTGTCGACCGAGTATCTCGCTTTCTTGCCGTTGATGAAGAGGGCATTCGCTGTCCCCGGTGCCCCAATCACCTCGATGGGCGTTGTGGCGTTGAAGTCGGCTGTAAGATGCAGGTTGCGGCCCTTGACGAACGCATTTCGGACGAGGTATCCCGCTTTGACGATGATTGATGCAGCAGCCGCCTTCTCCGTGCTGTAGGGGATGCTATTCTCCGTACCGAGCTGGGGCACCCAGTAATTGTACGCGGAGTTCCGATCTACGCTGTCAGTCCTGTTCCTGGATCTGTTTGGGGAAACCTACCTAGAAGGATGATTTTCAGGTCACCGACCTGGATGATACGCCTGGTAGTCGCAACATCCCAAGCAACTACCACAGCATCTCGGGTTCGTTTAGAAGAGATGCTCGACTTCGGCCCCTCGAGGACCTTCACGCTCGCCCTAGACGAGACAGCCAATTCGTGGTGCTCACCCGGTCCACCGTATAGCACGAGAACCTTGCTGTTATGGAATTCTTTCCAGGTGAAGACCTCCGCAGTCGAGTAGAGGATATTCGTACCGGCAACGTCATAGTCCACAATATGAACCTTCGAATCACGCCCGTCAAGCGTTAGCGACCCTCCCAGTTGAGGAATCGTCAGACTCCCAGCGCTCGTCGGGAGCCGTAGCTTATATGGTGTAGATTCCCGGCTACGATAGTCTGAATGGCGAAGTACAAAGAAAGAACCTGTGTCTTCCCCAACCAGAGGAGTCACGGTTAGATCCGCCGTATTGGTGTAGGTCGTATTCGTCAGGTTGCCCGGGATAGCGAGGAGGTACGAAGGAGATGACTTGATAAAGTTCCCGATCAACTTCAACTCGCTGTACTTTTCCCGGGTGATTTCTCGCGTCTCAGCGATGGGTGAGCCGTAGTCATACGAAGTGTACCCTCCTGGTTGACCGAGGTTGCCCCAGTTGGTACCGCCGAACGTCTGCAAGGTTGGTTAGTCGAGCCGAGCCTCACTCGCTGATGGATCTTACCATGTACAAGCCAAGGATTGCCACGCCGAAACTGAAGGTATTCTTATAGAGTACCCTCTCAAACTCGTGGCCCGTGAGAGCGGCGCATTTGTCAAAGCCGGTTCCTCCCCACGAGTCGAAGGCGCCAGCTTGGTACTGTAGTTGTTAGACGCCTAAATCTAATCTTGAGAGAGGGAGCTCACCTCGACGAGGGTGTACGGTGTCGACGGGCTAATCTCAAGATGTAAATCGCGGTAGTTGGTAGGTAAGGTGCCCTCCGGCCATACGTCGGGGTTCGTCTGTTCGCCTTGGTCAGCTTTTGAAACTCATGCACGGAATCCATACACAATCAAATCCAATCCTATCAGCTGTTAGTCCTGCTCATGCAATGAAGTGGAAGAAACGAAGCCCGCGACGTACGGATAGTTATCATGCCCATAAATATCAACCTCCCCCTCCCCTGTCCCAGGAGCATTATGGCCACCCGACCAGGCATCGTTGCTGATTAGCGGCACCACAATGCCCGCTCTACGAGCCTGATCAATGACATATTGGAAGTACTCCGGGTTCGGGAATTCCTGGCCGCAGCAGCCTCCACTGTACTCATTATCAGGCTGGTAAAGAATAACCGGTCCGCCATTGGTGATTTGGTATTTGGCAATGACTGCGCCGATATGAGACACGTAGCTATGATACGTTAGTACAGACGCGTCTACTAAGCTGGAAAAGCACCACTTACTTTTCCGTAGCATCCAAATAAGACTTATCCGATGATCGTATCGTTCCATTGAGTCTCTGCAGCCATCCCGGCAAGCCACCCCCAGAAACTTCCGCATTGATATACGGACCCGGACGAGCGATCAAGTAGATGCCCGATTCCGCAGCGGCTTCAAAAAAGGGCTCCCAGGCAAGACTGCCTTCCGCTTTATACTCCCCTGGCTTCCCCTCTAGGAGGGCCCAGTCGACGTAGAAGGAGACGCAGTTGAATCCAAGGGCTTTGACTTTGTGGAAGATGTCTGTCCAGAGGGAGGGGACTGGGAGTCTGCTGGGGTTAGTTGCACCGCATCTAACCAGAGAACAGAATAAATTTAAATAAATAAAAAAGGAAATAGATACCTCCACGGATGAATCTCAGCAGCGAAGATCATAACCCTCTCTCCCTTAATGAAGAGAGACTTCTCGTCCCATGTCACCTACACATTCATTAAAATTAGATCTTATCCATCCCAACAGAACAAGAACATCAAAACGTACATAATCCTGCAGCAGATCCCGCTTCTCGGGATCCGAATGCTCTGTGATTGTAAAGCCATTAAGCTTATGCGTAAGGGAAGCGCCAGCAGCTGCCTGGGCTGCCAGCAGGGCCGCTGCACAGACTGACAACAATCTCATGGCGATTCACCTTCACCTTCACAAAGGACTGATTGACTCCAGAAAAATCGAGTCCTGGGGGTACCAGTTAAACTATTTATCCTCCACTCGAGGTTGACCCCGCTCTCTCTCTGTGTCTCTCTTTCGTCCCATGTGGTTTGACTGTGTGCGGCAGCTGGTTCCGGTCCAACCCAATGCAGGCCTAGCAGCTTCAATGCGAGCTTTTTTGTGAGGTATAGATATAGATTAGTCCATGTTCCATGGCAATTCATAGCTCTTCATTTCGCCAATGCCATGGCCAAGGATGAATAGATGGGGAGGAGTCGACGATCGCGGGGAAATTTCTCCGCATTCTTTTTCTCACGTTACAAGCATTAACAGACATATTCCGGGGAACAAAAGCTCATTGCGTCTATATTCAAGAAGCAGCATGCCCTTTTGAATCTCTACAGGCTCCTCATACTCTACACAGATCATTGTCAAAATCTCAATCATGTTGCTGCTTCCAGTCAATTAACTGCAATTGACAGGGATGAGAAACCCCATGCTCCTAATTATCCGGTTGGATATTTAGTGCCGCAGTCGGGGCTGTATTATCCGATTCGGCTCTAAAAGCGCATGTAGTATGCAAGCATCATACGGCCCAGATTCCAGTAGACGGAGCTCATCTCCGACCCCTCCAGGGTTAGCTCGATAGCGTTCATCATGTCACCTATTTGCTGTGACCAGGTCCTGTCCAGCGTATTACATGTCATGTCGGCTGGAGGTGAAGAGAGCCAAAAGAAAGAATTTTAGAGCAAACCCCGGTATATACTAACCCTAATGATAACAAAATTATACAGTGGTGTTGAATCGATCCTCCTCCTCGTTCGCCTGCGTGTACGTTTCCCGTGTGTCCATCTGCTCCTGCTCGTCCTGTCCGATGATAATGTTCTCTTGCTTAATCGCCTCTTCCTCTGTGCCGATGGCTTCTACAGCCGCGGTTGCTGGGGTCTGGGTGCGCTTCTGTGTTGTGTTAATCACCGGGGTTGAGTCGTTGAAGATGCGGAGAAGCATCGCGCGGCGGTCTTCCTTGGGCAGCATGAGGTTGATGGAGTGCAGCGATCGCCAGAGTGGGAGAACCATCCGCTCGCTGTGCAAGTTAGCAATGTACTCAAATTTGTGGAATCAAATAAGGTTCGAAATCGTACTTGAAGTTCTCCTCCCCTTCGGGGTTGATGTATAAGATGCTGCAGCCCATGGGCATGTCCCTCACGCGCTCGCCGATCTCGCCCAGGTTCTGCCAGCCACCGCCATCGACCTTGGGGAACATCTCCACGAGGAGTTTCCGGAACGTCTCCTTCTGCGTCAGAGTAATCGCCCTGGTACCACCCAACCAAGGCTGAGCAATTCGTAGGCCGTCCGTCTGAATACGCCAGCGGCAAACATCAAGGCGCTGTGCATCCTGCTTCACAAACATCTTGACACCGCAGTGGACAAATTTGAGACCATGGCCCTGGTTAGCGACTAGGATGTCGCGTGCGAGAGCGCTCGTGTAGTAGACAGTCCTTGTCGGGGTCGCCTCGGCATTCCGGACCATAAATCGATCGCGGGGGAATCGGTCGGAGAGTTCGAAAAACTTAAAGATCGGTTCGAGTTCTTCGTGGTTCGGGTCCAAGTAATTAAACGGCTCCTCAATAGGCTGTCCGGGTTTTCGCTTCGGCGGCTTAAGCTGGGAATCGGGTGCCGAGGCTTGGGGTGTGGTGTCTGTAGGTCCAGGGGTAGGGGTGACATCGGACGTTTCTAGGACATCGGGTACCTGGGCAGGCGGAGGCTGATGGACAGGACGGTCTCCGATCACAACTTCGGTTCCGTTATCGAGCTTGGTTCGCTTGACAGGAAGCCCATCTTCCAGACTCTCCGCGTCCCTCTTGGTCCCCGGAGCAACCTGGTTTGTAGCAGAGTAGGGTAGCTGATGGGTAGCCTCCGCAACGGATGCATTCTTCTCCCTCTCGAGGTCGGTAGCCTTGTCATGAGGTACCAGGTCATCTAGCGCTTCAATCTTCTCCAGCGGCTCGCCGGATCCGTTCTTCTGCTTAAGGTTGAGCTCTTCGGTAAGCGCAGCCACAGTGCCCTTGGGAATCACCTTAGACGAATCTTCTGGCTTGGCACGAATCTCAGACTGTTTCTCAAGGACCGTGATGAAGAAACCGCCCGTGTCCTGTAGATGAGGATAGACGCGAATACACCTCTCAAGTGGTATATTACTTGCTGGTGGGAACATGCCCTCTCCGAGCCGGCCAAGGCCAGCAATGCCTGATTCAGCCCTATGTTCTTGGACCTCCTGCCAACTGTTCCACAAGCGGTTCTCCCGGTCCATCACCTTCCAAGTCTTCAAGCCGGTGACCCTCTTCAATCCCGGTAATTCATCGCTGCAGTCAATGACTTTAACATTGTCGGAACCTCCACATCGCTCAATTGCGCTTGCAACGACGGCTTCATTCTCGATTGGGTTCATACTGCATGTGGAATACACCACACGACCACCGACTTTCAGCATTTGCAGCGCACGGACGAGGATTCGGACCTGAACGGCGTGCAGCCCAACGGCATTCATAGGGGTCCAGTCTTTCCAAACACCAAAGTTCTTCCTGGCTGTACCATCGCCGGTACAGGGAACATCTGCGAGGATACGATCAAACTTCAGGTATCTGTTCGGGGACGGCTTTCCATCGACACTCGGCTTCGACGGCAGTCTGATCGAGGGAAACATCGTGGCGTCGTGGTTCGTAACGATAAGGTTAGGCGAGCTGAGGCGCTTCATTTGGTGAACCAACATGTGAGCACGCTTGTGGTCACTGTCATTGGCAATGAGTAGACCCGTAGTTCGTCCATCATCCGCCAATCCTTCCGGTCCAATGGGCTCCGGTCCAGCAGTTCCCTCCTTCACTTGCTTGGCGGCCTGGAGCATCGCATCTTCTTCTCCGGCATGAACCAACTCCATCAGCTGCGCAGACTTACTACCCGGGGCCGCACACATGTCCAAAACCGTCATGCCAGGTCGCAGGTCCATCACAAGAGGAGGAATCATGCTGACAACCTCCTGTCTGCTGATATTCCCGACGTCTGTCTCGGCAACAAGGAACTTTTGGAACGATGCGAAGGGCGCGAAGCGACGGATAACCTGTTTGGGGGTCGTCATCGACCATGCGAGTTGATCGGGGTACCATTCCACCGGGCGAGGCGGCTCGACGTTGTTGCCCTCATACTGGATAGATGTGATTTCCGGGATGTAAAAGTCCTTCAAGCGTTCCTGGACAGCAAGCGCATGGCTTAAAATCTATGTCAGTACGTACCACCGGTAAACTTCAACCGTGTAGTAGAACAAGCCGGAGGTCGTTCGACTGACTTACCCTTTTGAACCCGTGAAACGGAAGCTGTTGGGAAGGTCCCTCCGAAGCGTTTCCCAAAATACCTCCCTCTCCTCTTCAGGAATGAATCCCTGCGTATTGTAATAATTCTCAAATCTCTCGTTCGCCTTTGGAAGGTCATTCCAGCTATGGCGCTCCGGACGTGCGCCGCCACCGCCGCCTTTACCGAACTGCAACAGATCGTCAACACAAGTCAAACCCAATTGAGACGAGTATCAACTAACCTTTCTCTTATCACGCTTTCCCATTGCGAACACAGGTATCAAGGGTTTAGCAAAGCTGTGGTGTGCGCAATGGCGAATCATGGGAATTTTTGAAGCTGCCAAAAAGATCCCACTCTGGAACATCGTTACTCCGTGTCCGGCGGCAGACACATTATGTAATCACTGGTTCTAAATGCAGGTCATAAGTCCAGTAAAAAGCAAAAATAAACAGCCCAACGCGGGGGTTGAACCCGCAACCTTGAGATTAAGAGTCTCACGCTCTGCCGATTGAGCTAGCCAGGCTATTGATGCCGAATCTGGAACTTACATTGTTTTATGTAGCTATCAATTTGGTGATGTTCAATTTGCATTGCCCACTGTTCGCATTGGCCTCGTCATTCGGTTTGCCAGGTCCTGCATCAGAAATCAAGAAATGATGGGTTTGAACTTTGATACTAAATGATCATCTATGTCCCTCTATTTTCGAACTCGGGGCTCGGTTCATGGTCTAGTGGAGTTTCGAGTTCTACATAAGGATATATATTTTGTGGTCCACGGTTAGGCACAAAATACGTAGACCAAATCAACCGTGGCTTAGATTTCTATATCGACGGGCCCGTAGAACATCGTCTCCCAGCTATTGAGGAGGTGCTCAACAGACGTAAGTTCACACACTACCAGATGTGGTATCCTAGTACACCCCCAAACCTGTAACGTGAGTACCACGATCAGATCACCGGTGCCACCCAGTCATCCCGGTTAGTCGCCATGATCATGATGTTTTAGTCTTGGTGGTTGGCTTCTCTGAGCTTACAGAAACCAATCAACTCTAGAGCGGAGATGATACTTGTTTTCAGGGAGCCTGAAGATCTCATAGGAAGTGAAGGTAGGTACGTACTTAGTATTATCAGCCCTAAATTCAAAGATCACAGTCTGTGTTCTCTGGTCATATAGCCAACAGTGATGTACTAAGGAGCTCATGCACCTCTTCAGGTACTCCGGCTCGAGGAATTTCTCATTCCCGATGAAACAGCGCAGCGCACGCTGCGGTCAAAATCGTGTGGATCGTCTAGTAAACGGCCTAGAGAGTCCTCTAAAACCCAGAATAGCTCGAAGTACTCAAGGGGTGCTGAATTCCAGAAGACCAAGTTGGGGAAAGAATTTTGGCTAGATAGGCGGTCCTCTAGGAGCTTTGACTGGTCGGTGATCGATTCTTTGCGTGTTAGAGCCATGTCCGATGGCCTCTCCTGGATCCATTTATACATGAGCTTCGAATCATTTGCTAGTTTCGAGTCAAGACATAGGTCGGGCCCAGATGCATGTTGACTACATTCACCTGACTACCGCCTGCGCTCAACACCGTCATTAATGGGTAGGACGGGCACCCGGAATGTCAAGTACTCTCCACCGCTCGGGACGTATCTGACATAGAGCACCTGAGGAAGGCGCCTGATGCGTTCGGACCCGCGCCGAAGGGAAAGCCCATCCCAAGAGAGTCCAGCGAGCAAAGAGGGCCTGGACATATCTGCCCCGGGGCTGGTGCCACTAGACCGAGGCTGAAGAGATAAATTCTGGGGCTAACTGCCAGAAGGCCCTTTGACTGATGAACATCTCTTGAAAGCCCGCCAGGGGCCCTTTGACGCCAACCGAAGTGTCCCTGCTCGCGACGAGACCCAATCGCTCCATCCTCGCCATCTGATCATTCCTGCATAGAATCCCGCGGGGTTGAATGCTGAGACGCCACCCCGGGGCTACAGTATCTCCGTCCGGGGTATGGGGTGCTCGGGATGACGCGGGGTTGGTTTCTGCGCGTGGTGTCGTAGGCTCCGGTTCCTGGAAATACCAGAAGAATGTGACCCATAAGACCATGGCTATCTGTCTCGTAGGAGCGCTACCCGGTTTTAAGTCCTTGCACGACGGCAAGGACAAAGCTGACAGATATAATGTATCCTCATTCAAGGAAGGAGCTACGAATGGAAGCGAGTCATTGTCCTCGTCTCTGCGGAGTGACAACCTTGGGGGTTTTTTTTGTGAAGACAAACTATCCATTCTGGCGGGAATGAGGTATATTGTTCATGATGTTTGGTGCTGAACTTGAACCCCCAAACACGGGAGTTACGGCCACTTGAATGCCGTTAGGTAGATGAAGTTTCGGACAAAGGTAGAACTTGAATGTGGGTGCTGTGCAACCGATATTAACAGTTTGGTCAATTTGACGTCAAGACCACATGTCAAGCATAAAAAATGCACAACTCTAATTCCAATCCGGGATACGGTTGGCCTGAGAAATTGAGAGCTGGGGTCCATGGTCGATTCAACATGAGAGTAAGCCTGTGAGATGCCTTGAAACCAGGATTGGAGAATACGTCATCCGACATAGGGGCATGTTTTGCGATAAACAATCATAGGTCGGACATCCTCCAGAGTCCTGGGTGACGAATGATGCGTGTGATGTATGCATCGCATGTT
This sequence comes from Aspergillus cavernicola, assembly GCA_027569065.1. Lineage (NCBI taxonomy): Eukaryota > Fungi > Ascomycota > Eurotiomycetes > Eurotiales > Aspergillaceae > Aspergillus > Aspergillus cavernicola. The sequence goes on along the minus strand of JAPDEK010000072.1, from coordinate 104,481 downwards.
GATCCCTATAGTTGACAGGGAGAGAAATTGAATGAGCTCTGGGAGCCTGGGCGTCAGCACTACAGTCTAGGCAATGGGCATGATTGCGACCGTTCTACTTTGTTCATGTTGGTAACTTGGTAAGAGAAATGGAAGCTATTGCTGAATCTTGACAAGACTGGAATCTGACACTGACCCCTTCAAGTTTCAATGTCATGAGAAACATCGGGTTTCTCTCTCGAATTTGCTGGTTCTCTTCAAGCCCGGAGTGGGAAAAGGAAAGGATCGCCCTCATTTCCACAAAATGGAGCCAGATGAAGCTCGTATTCACGAACGTGGATCACCATGAATGGGCCAGACGCTCGAATACCACACTCGCAAATACGAACTGGCATTTGACCATGAAAATCTATCTCCCATCTTCAACTCAGAGTCTCGCATCTTCTCGTGTTTCCATCTCAGCCGCACCATGATCGACTGCTCTCAGCCCCCCAGAGACCCATCTTGGCCTCATAGCCTCAGACTTGACTTTTGCAGCGCCCCAATCATGATGGAGGAAAAAGTTTGCTTTCACTCCCAAATCAGCTCTTGTCCTGATTGCTTCAGTTGGAATTGAGAGATGATCATCTTGTCACTGTTCAGTGCTAAGCCGTGAGGTTGGTTTAAATGCAGCTTCCCCCCTTTCTTCTGAATCTTCTGAACACAATTATTGATCCTCAACTCCTCAGACTCCTCCGAAATACATACAACTATTCTCTCTTCTGCAAGATTTCCATACATATCACAAAATGTCGAACGAGTGGAACAATTCCGTCTGGGACTGCTTCAGCCCAGTCAAGCAATGTATTTCTACCTCATACCCAATTAAGCTTAATCAGTGCCCCAGTTTCTAACGACTCTAGGCATGCTTGGATGGTGTTGTCCCTGCGCCTTATATGGTAGAGCCGCTGAACGGTTGGAGGACCCCGCCCTCAAGGAAGGCAGCTATGTCAACGGCGACGTATGTCTATCTGGCCCCCGCCTTTCCTTCATCATATTGATCCTCTCTCTAGTGCTGCCTTTTCCTCCTCGCCAACTGCTGTGGCCTCTCGTGGGTCCTCATGATGATGAAGCGTCGCGACCTCCGTGAGAAGTTCGGTATCAAGGGCTCCGTCGGCGAAGACTGCATTCTCTCTTGCTGCTGCCCCTGCTGCGTTGTTGTCCAACAAGAGAAGGAGCTCGACGCCCAAGCCAATCGTCTCCAAACTGGTGGCTACCAGGCTCCTCCTGGAATGGCCTACCCTCCGAAATAAACATCACATATTCGGAAAAAACAAAATACGCCCAGAATAATACAAGCTTGGCTGGACTGTGATTGCGACGACGCGCCATATACCTACTTGACCTTTCATTTTGATACCTGATTACCCCTTTTGTTTTTGTCTATCGCTGGCTTTGGATGAGCTGGTGGATGTCCCTTGACTGGGTGTCTTTGAGGATGATTTTGCTGCCTGTGCATTTGTGACGTGATCACCAGATATTTAATCATAATGACTTACAAATTTCATCACAAACCCGCGAACCATGTAGATGAGTATTATTACTATCGTAACATCTAAAATCCCGCCCTAAGCCTAGCTTCATGTAGCCCTAAAAACTACTCTGGGAGTTTCGTAGCCCTATATGGTGTAGAGAGATGCAACTTATGCTTCCAAGTTAGGGCTTAAAGACAGTTTATACTCCTACTATTTATACTAAACCCTTTTTAGAACTCTGTCAGTTTCCTACCTTATCAACCTTGACCTCCAATCCCAACCCTATCCACGATCCCATTCTGCTACTATTAAATGGTAGAAAGTCCTATCACTGGTTCAGCAAGCTTGGGACTTTATCTATAGCTTTCTGATGCGACTCCGAGCTCTTCCGGCGCCGCCGGAACCATCTCCTCGTTTCCAATATCCAATATCCAATATCCAAGCCTATCGAGCACATCCGCCAACTATCCTAGATGAAAACACCCAGCCTATAGACGGGCCGCATGCCATCATCCAAACCTGTTGCATAAAGTCCCGACCAAAAGGCAAGATCCAACTGCATTGTATTATAAAGCACGGCCTGGTTTGACCTTGACCTACATGTCTCGTGGATGGACCTCCCCAGAAACACGATGTTGAGAAGAAACTTGTAGTAGACAGACTGTCAATCTCAAGGAAAGCTGCGGTGTGGTGGATGATAGAGAGCATGAGCTCTATTGGTTGGTGGCTTCTGGAAGATGTCCATCCGTCCGGATATAACAGTAGGTAAGGTTATGCCTGTGAGTATGGATCAGAATGATCGGATCGAGAACCAGGTGACTAGACATAATTCAAATGGTCTATACGAACTTGAACCCATCCGAAATAAACTCGCTTCCCGAGTTTTATGTATTTACATAGATACTTGCTACCTTGAGTAGCCACAAATTACTATCATCAATGAGCGTGCCTAGTGTGACAGCGGATTGTCCTTAACCCGATCATACAAATGAATCCTCCGCCTCAAACATCGGAGGTACCTGGGCCTTAGGAGGCCATCCAACCTGACTATTAAACGTAGTCTCGAAAGTATACCGTCCCGAACCAACCAGCTTCTCATCCTCAGTTCCAGGAAGCACAACCCTCGCTGTAGAATTAGGAGGCACAACCAGCTCTAACCGGAACTGATCACAATCTTTAATCTCCCACCGGGACCCCAGCCGGCCATACGCCGTCTCGTATGTCGCTTCAGCAGAGGTAACTGTACCACCCGGCAAGGGCTTGACGAGAATCTCGCGCCATCCGGGTTCTAGCGGGCTCACGCCAGCAACTGTCTTATGTAGCCAGTTGATGATAGACCCGAGTGCGTAGTGGTTGAAGCTTGTCATTTCGCCGGGGTTGATTGTGCCATCAGGGAGCATGCTGTCCCAGCGTTCCCAAACGGTTGTGGCGCCCATGCGAATTGGGTACATCCATGAGGGGCAGTTGGACTCTTGTAGCATGCGGTAGGCGAGCTGGTGATGGCCTGATTTGGTGAGTGCGTGTGTAATTACGGGTGTACCGGCGAAGCCTGTTGAGACTTGGAATTTGGATATCCGGACAAGGCGGGCTAGACGTTCGCCGGCTGTGGCTGCCTGTTGTGGGCTGTCGTGGAGGTCGAAGACAAGAGCGAGACTTAGAGCTGTTTGGGTGTCTCCGACGAGCAGCCCGGTAGGAGAGATGTATTTGGTCTGGAAGCGTGATTTCAGGGCGCGGTAGTCGGCCTCATATCGGGATGAATCTGTGGATTCGTCGAGGATGGAGCAGATGCGGGCAAGGAGACCGGTAACGTACACGAGGTAGGCGTCGGCGACTAGGGTTCCGTCTGTGCGGGCGTTACCGGGCTGGTCTGGAGGTGCTGTGGGATCAAGCCAGTCACCGAGTTGGAAAAGAGTCTCGTCCCAGAGACGGTCTGGGCCACGCTGCACGGCGCGATCCAGCCAGCCGGCCATGCTAGGGTACTGGCGGCGGAGGATATTGATGTCTCCGTAGCACTGATACAGGGTCCAGGGTAAGATGATGGCTATATCATCCCAGACAGCTTGGGGAAAGGCGGGCCAGAAGGATTCATCAATCACATTTGGAACAACAAGAGGTGGGATAGCATTAGGGTCTGCAAGTTGCTCGGCTGAGAGGTCCTGAAGCCAGTCACTTAACATGCCTGCTGTGTTGTAGAGGAAGCTTGCAGATGGGGCGAAGATCTGGAGATCACCCGTCCAGCCCAAACGTTCGTCACGCTGTGGGCAGTCTGTTGGAACGGACAGGAAGTTTCCGCGCATACCCCATGTGGCGTTTTGGTGAAGCTTATTGACCATTGGGTGCGAGCAGCTAAACCAACCGGACCTCTTGAGGTCGGTGTGCATGACTTCAGCGACAAGGCTCTGCAGAGTGAGGGGGCTATCAGCGTCTTCTGGGCCCCATCCATCTACCTGGACGTAGCGGAAGCCGTGGAATGTGAAGCGGGGTATCCAATCACGGATTTCATGGCCAGCTGAAATAATTTCGTCCTGGCACTTGGCCGCCCGGAGCGGACGGGTTCCTAGCTGCTTGCCCTCGAGGACTTCAGCATGCGTGAGGATAGTAGAATGGCCTGCTGGTTTCTTGAGGGAGTGAATCCTGACTCGACCAACGAGGTTCTGACCGAAATCAACAATTACCTTGCCGGACGGTGTGTGGATAATCTCGACTGCATTAACTACCTCGGTGACTCGCACCGGGGGCGCATTCGGGGCCACGAGCTGTGTCTGGGGCAGCTCGACTTCCCGCGTTGCTTCCCATGAAGTCTCTGAGGTTGAACTCTTCCAGTTGCCCTGCTCTTCTCGTGCATCATAGACCTCTCCATCGTAGATTTCACTGCGAACAATAGCAGACTGATGGCACTTCCAGCTCGATTCTGTGGTCACAACTAGTGGCGAATCTCCCTGTTCTGGGATGATCTCTAGCTGGGCGAATAAAGCGAGCTCATCTCCATAGATGAAACGCCTGCCACCACCGAAGCCTAGCCGAGTGGCATACCAGCCCTCGGAAACCTCCACGGCAATAGTATTTTCTTCTCCGCTCTTCAGCAGCGAAGTGACATCGAATACCTCGTAGTTCAACCGATTATGATAACTTGTCCACCCCGGAGCCATGCAGTGGTCTCCCACTGGCTCCCCGTTGATGTACGCCTGGAACACCCCCAAGCTCGTAATGTAGAACCGCGCACGGTGCACAGCGGCGGAGGATAGAGCAAACGTCTTCCTGAACCGAATAGGTCGCAATGGGCCCTCCGTCTGCTTAACAGGGCTGGTGATTGCACGAGCGCTCCAATCCTGGCGGCTCAGTAGCCCGCACTCGACAGTACTCCAGGCAGACCACTCGGTTGCTGTATTGTCAGGGCCGCCATAAGCGCGTACCCTGGCTTTCGCGACCTCTCGTGATTGTAAAGACGAACTCGGCCATGACACAAGCACGGATTCTGCGGATTTGACATGGTATGATTCTGTATCGTCACTACGAGTGACTTCGATATCGTATGCGTCCTGTTTCCAGCCTGCAGCGGTGCTATCGGTAGCGATGAATCGCCATGAGATGCGTGGCTCAGAAGATCCGACACCGAGGCCTGTAGGATGCTGCTCGAAATATGGAGGGGTTAAAGTTGGTTGAGACATGATGTAATCCTCGAGAATCGCTTGAAGGATACAACTGCTGCGGTGGCCGATGAGTCGACATTATTCTTATTGCCTGACCACGTAGTCTACCCCACGACATGACTGAATTCTAATCGAGCTACCCCGCGTTGTTTGCCCACAAGGAAATTGGAACGGATCTCTGGGACAATTGCGACCGAGCAAGTTCAGTTTCGGGCTTGAATCGATGCGAACCTTGCGAGATCATCCGGCAGAACTTCGGCAGACTGAGATTCTGAGGATCTGAGCTTCGGAAGAACAATGGTGGTCTGATCTAGTAGAGTCGCCTGCCTTCAAGTTGGTTCACAAGATGGAATTTGGAGTTACGGAAACTCGGGCCGTTTTCCAGATCATGTCTCCATTCATGCCTGTCCATGCATTTAGGAACAGCAGAATAAGCGAACATGGACTACATTTGCTGCCTTGGAATGCTGCCGAAGAGGGAAACTCTAAGAGAAGTGACCCCCAAGGTCGGTACTGTATCCCTCAGCCACTGGCAAGGTCATACTATGTGTTCTACTTTCTAAAGAGTTCTATGAGGAGCATACAGTAACGACGTGTTCATAGATTCGTGATTACTTCGGCATCAAGTACATTAGGGTGTGTCCGCCTAGGCAAACTCTGCCATCAGATCGCCTATGGCATCCGCTCCCTTGCCTCCTCCCTCCAGTCGAGGGTTAGTTGTCTGAATCAATACACGTCGATAACTCGTCAACGCAGGCGACCCGCTGTCCGTCACCTGCAAGATGAGATGTAGAATCTGTCCCCGAAGGACGGGCTGTCTGCTCATCAAGTCTACGCAGCATCTCTCTGCGGGAGGCACTGTGACCTCAACTTTCCGACCCGAATCAATGGGCTTTATCTCTAAATTGGCGACCTCCGCGTCGACCCACGACTGAGTGGCACTCGGGTCCTTGTAGTGGAACCATTTGAAGGTCAACGCGTCCCCTGAATCCGGATCAAAGGTCTCAGATGCATCCAGAGGAAAGGTCGAGCCCGCTTCAGCTTCGAGATTTAGAGGCGCCAGGCTGGCATCGCTATTGATTGAGATGACGGGGGCATGGTTGGCTGCACCAAAGTCTGAGGAAAGAGACCATTGAATACGCGCTGCAAAGTCGTTCTGAAAGCTATCGCGCCAGCGCCAGATAGTGCCGTGGTTTGTCGTGTACGTCCGACCATCTGCTCCAACCACTCGATCAACAGCATCACCGTAGTGGAGACTGGCAAGGCCGTTGGCGCTGACGTCGGAACGCTGATACCGGCCACCCCAAGAGCCGTACTCCGGATGCTCAGGAACTCCTAGCCCGTTCTGAATCAGGTATAAGAAAGTTGCCGTATCGCCCTCGGGGATAAAAAGGTAATTGGGGTATGCGAATCCTAATTCGCCAACTTGGATGTTCTGACGGATCCATTCCTTGGTCATCTTGGAGAAATCTGGCCCGCCCTGGTCAAAATTGTAGTACTTATCGCCTGAAATACCAGTCCATGCGGCAAGGCCGTAGTGATTCCAGCCATGGACAGAGGCGATGTAGAACACGTCAGGGTAGCGGTGACGGATCCAAGCGCCGGTATCATCCTGGTCTGATATAGCATAAACACGAAGCTTTGAGCGGAGTTGGGCCGCATCAGCTGCAGAGTAGAGCTTCTCAATGCGAAGTAAAACTTGAGCCAGGACGTTGGTGCCTCCCCAACAGAGAATCCAAAGAGGCTGCTCGTTGGGGGCCTGGAGGCGCTCGAGAAGCAGTTCGCCGCCTTCACTGAGTGGTATATCATCTCCTACCGCTGACATACCGTACACCTCCGCGCCTTTGCGCACTAGTGATCGGAAATAATCCGCAGGTCGGTATTTGGCATCGGGATGGACGTGGGCATTAAGGTTGTCGACAACTTTCTCGTAGGCGTCGATAATCTTCTGCATATCCTGTGGACAGACTTTGTTCTTCATCCATGTTGACGTGCAAGCGACCAGACCTTCTGTCTGAAATTGATGGGAGTAGAGCAGGTAGCGCACAAGGGACTCGGCATCGTCGGGCTCGTTGGAGATGTCTGAGACGATGAATACCCGGGGCTTGCTCAGAAAGCTCTGCAGAGTGGTACGAGGATCTGTCATGTTGGTGTAAATTTGAAGCCTTGCGGCAGAGAGATGATTGAGGAGCATTCATTCTGGCAGACATTTGCATCATAATAATCTCAAGAGGGGTTGTTGCTGCCCTGGACCTGCATCAAGCTGGGTGGGCTCGATCCCGTGACTGCCGCGAGTGCCGATCTGCTAGGGCGCCAAAGAGGAAGGTGTAGGCTCCGATTGCTAATCGGATGCTTGATCATGTGACAAGAGAAAAGTGATTAGCCCAAGGAAGACTAGCGGTTCTATATTGACCAAATCCCCGAAGATTAACCGGACCAGGCCAAGATATCGGATGCCAACGACTCATACCGAAGACCATCCCACGGCTCGTCCATCATCATTGACCCGTTTATATCTCCACAGCATGTGCAACCGTCAACTTACCAGCGATCCTTCATGCGGAGTGCCGGAAGTTCAAGATCGATGGAGGGCGGCCTCCGAAGGAGATGGACACAAAACTCCTAGGCGTCTCTCAGAAGCTATTTGGCTCGATAAAACTCCCATTTCTCTTTCTCTTCAGATACTCAGCTGAAAGTGACCCAGTACGTTTGATATTTGATCCATCATGAGCTTCAAAAATGTTGATTCTGCGCAAATAGAGAATCTGCTCTCCAATCTGACTCTGGAAGAAAAGGTAAACATTTCCTCCGCACAGTGGGAAATGGCTTAGATAATAATTCGGCAACAGATTTCTCTTCTGGCGGGAAAGAACTTCTGGGAAACAGTTGATTTCCCAGAGAAGGGAGTACCGTCGGTAAAGGTATGTCTTCTACCCTGCATGACGAGGAGGTTCGTAGATTGACTGATTGTTCAGACTTCGGATGGTCCAAATGGTGCACGAGGCGCTACCTTTAAGGGGGGCGTAACAGCCGCCTGTTTCCCGGCATCATGTCTGCTAGCTTCGACATGGGACCTCGAAGCTGCCAAAAATATTGGAAATGCGCTGGCTGATGAGACACGGTCCAAAGGCGCCAGAGTAATGTAAGCGAGACTCGCGGTTCAGTTGTGAATGATAAATGTGACTGACATCAAACTAGATTAGCTCCTACTGTTTGCCCCCACCGTCACCCCCTCGGTGGCCGCAACTTTGAGTCTTTCTCCGAAGACCCTTTCTTGGCCGGAAAGCTGGCCGCACAGTACATTCATGGCTTGCAAGAGAATGGAGTGGCGGCCACCATTAAACATTATGCTGTAAATGAGCAGGAGACCTGCCGGTTTACAGTTGACGAACATGTTGCAGAGCGAGCGCTTCGCGAAATCTATCTCAAGCCGTTTGAGATTGCAATTAAGGAGGCAAAGCCCCTGGCTGTGATGACTGCCTACAACATTGTAAATGGTACACATGCTGATTCGCATGAATTCCTCCTGAAGGATGTACTTCGGGGACAATGGGGATGGGATGGTCTTGTCATGAGCGACTGGGGTGGCACAAACTCCACCGCTGATTCCTTGAACGCTGGCCTTGATCTGGAGATGCCTGGTCCTACTAGGTGGCGCAAAGTGGACGAAGTGGTTGCAGCTGTGAAGGCCGGCGCTGTTTCCGAGAAGACGATCGACAACCGCGCGCGCAAAGTCCTAGAGTTTCTGGCTAAGCTGAACTGTTTTGAAGATCCATCCATTCCGGATGAAAGGGCCATCATTCTCCCTGAGCACCAACGTCTGATACGCTCTGTGGGCAGTCAAGGTATAGTCCTTCTGAAAAATGATGCTGGCATACTCCCCTTGAAGAAGGAAGGGCTGGCTAAGAAAAAGGTCGCTTTATTGGGTTTTGCACGGGAGGCTCTTATTCATGGTGGTGGCAGCGCTTCGGTCAATGCTCACTATCGTGTTACTCCGGAGGAAGGACTCCGCGCCGCCTTGGGTGACACCGTGGAGTTCTCATACGCAAAGGGCGCGCATACCTTCCGCCAGCTCCCGTTGATGGGTGAGGGTGTGGTGAATCGTGACGGCCAGTCTGGCTGGACTCTAGACTTCTTCGATGCCGAGGAGCCTAATGGTGAACCTGTTTCTTCGAGCTCTTCTGAGCTGCCAACCTATATGCCTCTTTTCGTCAAGGAATCCTGGGGAAGTCTCCGAGCCACTGGACGCTTCACACCAACCCAAAGCGGAAACCACTATCTCGCCATGTCTGGACTGGGGCGATCCAAGATCCTGGTCGACGGAAAAGTCGTCTACGAGCAAAAGGAGAACTGCCCTGACTCTATGGCATTCCTCCTTGGAGGAGTGAAGGAACCAGAGAATCAGTACTCCTTTGAAGCTGGAACCACCTATACTATCGAGATCGAGACGATGAAGCCTACTGGCAGTGGCGGACTTTCTCTGCTTGAGGGCATCATCGGGTTCCGACTCGGTTTCATGACTGAGAAAGACCACAACCGAGATTTGCTATCCGAGGCCGTGGAGGTGGCCAAAGGTTGTGATCTCGCAATCGTCTTTACTGGCCATACCCCTGACTGGGAAACAGAAGGCCAGGATCAGGTTAGCTTCCATCTTCCTAGCAACGGATCCCAAGACCGACTCGTGGCGGCTGTTGGGGCTGTCAACGCCAACACCGTTGTTGTTAACTGCACTGGCGTCGCAGTTGCCATGCCCTGGTTGGACAAGGTTAAGGCAGTTGTTCAGGCGTGGTTTCCAGGACAGGAGGCGGGCAACGCGATTGCCGACGTTCTCACTGGCGCAGCTAACCCTGCTGGCCGTCTACCCATGTCCTTCCCCCGAAAACTAGAAGATGCACCCGCACATGGCAACTTCCCCGGCGAGTTTGTCGAAAAGGATGGGAACCGCCAGCTTCATGTCAACTACGAAGAGGGCGTCTTCGTAGGCTATCGCCACTACGACCGCTCAGAAGAGAACCGTTCCAAGATTCTCTTCCCATTCGGGTACGGTCTTTCTTACACTACTTTCACGCACGTCAACCACCAGGCGCGCGTTACTGGTGATAACTCTATCGAAGTGACCGTGGACGTCACCAATGCCGGGACTTGCGCCGGCGCTGAAGTTGTCCAAGTCTATGCTGGCACCAAGCTGGCGGTCCCGGAGAATCCTGTCAAAGAACTTGTCGGTTTTGCTAAAGTCCACCTAGAACCAGGCGAGACCAAGACTACTAGTATTACTTTCAATGCTCGCCAGCTGGCCCATTTCAGCGAGCAGAGCGGCACGTGGGAGTTGCAATCTGGCGACTATGAGGTAACAATTGGTCAGTCTGTGAGGGATATCACTGGGACGGTGACTGTTGGTCTTGGGGCTCAGAGTTACGATCCTTGATGATTAATGTAGAGACGCTTGAATAGTTAATGACTCAATTTACCTACTCTCTTCAGACTCGATTTAATATACTAGTACGTACGGAGTAGTATTGAATCTATTGATCTATGATGTGTCACCTGACTTATTTCTCCACGTTTCCTCCCCGGACTTTCCCCGCTGATTGATAGTAGAAACTTGAAAGCTCCCACCAAGCCGCCACTTGGGCTTATAGTTACCGGATTCGGCGCATCCTACGCGCACAACAGATGTCAAAAGATCTTAGTCCGACCTCCGCTGGCTTTGAAACCGATGAAGCTCCATGAGACACCAACTCCGAGGGTTGGAGTTGCCGTATTGACGGGGGATCCTCGGCACTCTCCGGATCCGCGGTCCCATCGCTCATTGTGGCGTAAATTGGAGTCCCCGGTTTTGACTCAGGTTGACTTCTTCAAGCTGATTCCCCACGCCTCGACTCCAAGAGAACTACCCTGGAGAGCGAATCGCCGATGCAGAGCTGAACTATTCTCCTCTCCTTCCCGAATTCGATCATGCGGGCCCCCGGACACGAAATAAAACGTGGCTAGTGGATAGAGTTTGTCGGGATCGAGCTGCGTTTCGCCTGGCCTAACCTGCTTTCCGAGTCAGTTTTCGTTGCGCAATCCTAGGGTGACCAACTTTTACCGTGCCCAGCGTGGCGACCTATCTACATTCAGTCATGGAAAAGGGCGTCATGCCATTTGGATCAGGGAAAGGAGGATAAATAGAACGTCGCCCCTGCTTGAAGTTGCTTTTTCTCCGCGATTCCACCATCCTTTGCCTCTCATCCCCCTTTCCCGCTACTATCTACCCCTTTTTTTTTTTATTTCAGATCATCTGTCTTCGCCATGGACAAACCCAGCGTGGATATGGTTGAGCAGACCGAAGACCAGCAACTGGGCTACCTGGCTGACCAAGAGGACCATGAGCTGGGGAAATGGGACAGTCTGAAGGAGTATCCCTGGACCTTTATCTGGTGCGTCTACGCCGTCTGGTGTATCCTTCTCGTCAGCTTCGAGAATCAAGCTGCTGGAAATGTGACGGGTATCCCTCAGTTTCGCCAGGACTTTGGCAGTTACTACGATGGCAATTGGGTGCTTGACGCCAAATGGCAATCGGCATTCAACGGCGCGCCTGTCGCCTCTGCAGTCGTTGGCGCCCTCTGCTCCGGCCAGATTGCTGATACCTTTGGGAGGAAACCGACCATGTTTGGCGCTCTACTGATCTCCGTGGCTGCGGTGACCATGGAGTTCGTGGCCACCACCAACGAGTTGTTCTTCGGCGGCAAATTCCTCAACGGCTTCGCGCTGGGTGCTCTCGCATCCGTCCCCCTCACCTACGTCGGCGAGATCACACCACTAGCCCTGCGTGGTACGCTCACCTGCCTGACCGCGATGGCCTACTGCATCGGCCCCTTCATCGTCGCCCTCATCACCAACACCACCGGAACCTACACCAATCGCTGGGCATACCGTGCTATCTTTGCCGCGCAGTATGGCTACGCCGGAGTCGCCCTCGCTCTCATCTTCTTCATGCCCGAGTCCCCATGGTGGCTCGTCTCTAAACACCGTGAAGAGAAAGCTCTTTCCAGTCTCACCCGCCTCGGCTACAACGACTCACAAAGGGCCAAGAAAGTCGCATCCATCAAGTCCACCCTCGAGCAGGTCCGCTCCGAGACCGAGGGTGCAACCTACCTCGAGTGCTTCCGTCGCTCCAACCTCCGCCGAACAATCATTTCCATCGCCCCCCTCTCCATCCAAGCCCTGTCCGGCGTGATCTTCGCATCCAGTTATTCAACCTACTACATGCAACTCGCAGGCTACAGCAACTCAATGAGCTTCCGCCTCCAAATCGCCCAACAAGTCATGTCCATCGTCGGCAACGTCATGTCCTACTTCGTCATCGACCGCCTCGGCCGCCGCAACCTCATGATCTTCGGCCTCTCCATAATGACCTGCATCCTCATGGTAACCGGCGGCCTCGGCGTCGTCGCCTCCGACACTTCCAACCCCAGCTCCCCCGGCGCCGTCAAGGGCACCGTAGCCCTCATCCTCATCTACTGCTGGTGGTACAACACAACCATCGGAGCCGCCGGCTACACCATCCTCGCCGAGGTCTCGACCTCCCGTCTCCGCATCAAGACCATTGCCATCGGCCTAGCCCTCCAGAACGCCCTCTACACCATGTGGTCATTCGTCCTTCCCTACCTATTTAACCCGGACAAGGCGAACCTCGGCGCCAAAGTCATGTTTATCTTCGGTGGATTGTCGATTATTTGTCTGGTTTATCTGTGGTTCTATCAGCCTGAGACGGCGGGGAGAACATATGGGGAGCTTGATGAGATGTTTATGAAGAAGGTCCCGGCTTGGAAGTTTAAGACGTATCAGACTGATTCTCAGGCCATGGGGCGGGCGATGATGGAGGGGAGTGATGAGCGGGATGTTTAGCTTTGCGTGTTTATATTCATAGTCATATATTGTCTCTTTGTTTTGCTTTATAGCCTGATGACATATGATTCGTACTGTAGTATAGCCATGAAGAATCTCATGGTTTTTTTTTAGTTCATCATCCCTCATTGTAATTGAAGTAACTACAGATATTTCTCTCTAATCCTAATCAAGTTCTAGAGAATAGAAAGGTAAAACAGGGTCTAAAATTGCATGATTTACTCGCTCTATATGATCTTTATATCAACCGAGTTTATGCGTACTGTAGAAATAAACTCACTTTTTCGCCGCAATCTCCCCCCCACTCAATAACCCCCCCAGAACAACCTTCACCTCCTCCAAAAACCTCGTAACCTCCTCCTCCGTTCCAACAGTAATCCTCAAGCACCCCTCGCACCCCAACTCCTTCCCACGGAACCGCACCACAACGCCTCGCTTCTCCGCCATAGCCTCGTACGTCGCCAACGCAACAGCATTACTGGGTTTCCCACCCTGATCTGCAGCCTTATCGAGGAGTTCGACGAGAAGGAAATTCGACTCCTGTCCGCCCCGGAACCGTCCGATTCCGGGGATGGAGGGGAGCTCGGCGAGGAGGCGATTGCGTTGGGTGATGATTTTGGATCGGTAGGCGCGCATTACGTCGAGGTTGCGGGGTTTGCCGAGCGCAGCGGTTGCGAGGGCGCTTGTTGGGCTTGAGATGTTATAGGGCGCTTTGAGGCTGTTTAGGAGGGTTGCGATTTCGGGGCTTGTGAATGCTACGCCGAGTCGGATGCCTGCGAGGCCGAAGGCTTTGCTTAGGGTTTGCATGACGACGAGATTTGGCCATTCGGCTACCCATTCGGCTAGACTGGAGCCCTCTGGGGCGAAGTCGATATATGCTTCGTCAACGACCACGACGCCGTTCCATGTTGGGTGTTCTAGTACTTTTTGGATGTCGGACTTGGCGATGAGATTCGCTGTTGGGTTTCCGGGGGAACAGATGTAGACGAGTTTGATGGATGGGTCGGCGGAGAGTGCGGCGTTGATCTTCTCAGGCTGTAGGGCGAAGTTGTTCTCTGTGTCTAGCGGGACTTTCACGATCTCGACGTCGTTGACGTCCGCGCTGACAGAGTACATGCCGTAGGTGGGTGGGCAGGTGAGGATCTTGTCTTTGCCGGGGATGCAGAAGGCGCGGAGAAGGGCATCGATTGCTTCATCGGAGCCAACGCCGACGAAGAGGTTCTCGGGACCGATGGTTTTCTCTGTGTGGGTGTGGGTGTTGCGGAGGTTGCAGAAGAGTTGTTTGAGTGGGTGTTGGTGTCTGAATTGAAACCAATTCTAGTCAGTATAGGCGGAATTATAAGAAGCAACAAGGATGTAGGTACATACGGATCGGGGTATCGGTTCAATCCTAGGAGATCAATCTCCGGCTTCGACGACCCTGTCGAACCGCCATTGACCGTTGACTCTTGGAGAGCACCTTCGGCATTTAGCGCCAGGCCCGGACCGTAGGCGTTCTCGTTGGCATCGAGCAAGATGTTTGTCCCATCATCTTTGTAGTCACTGAGTCCATTGTATTAGTTTCAATGCCTATCGCGAAGTGAGGGGACCGTGGGGGTCCAGCATACTCTCTTGCGCAACGGTAGGGCTGCAATTTCAGGATATTGTTGCGCGCGCATTTGGAGAGGTCGAATGCCGATGTTCTCGTGGCCATCTTGGGTGAAATGGGAGGCAGAGTTTGTGGTGACTCGGTGAGTTCTTTGCTTTGGTTGGAAGGAGGGGAGAAGAAATCCTGGTGGGGGGAGTCGGAGTCATAGCGGGGCCACTCACTCACTAACATATCTATACTTAGGCAGTAGTATGGCTACTCAACCAGCCGGATGGAAAAAGAAGGTGCTTGTCTCTCAGGGCTTATTAGATGACAGATTGCGTCAAGGCCCTTTTACTGGCGATACCTTCAACACTGGCTTGTAGTGTTCCCTTGCAGCCCTCCAAAATAGATCCGACTTCGGCAACTTTCCGGTTTTGGCACGACATGCGAAACACCACTAGAAAAGTTAAGAGGACTTATAAACCCTAGGTTTTTAGGGCGAAGTAAGCGCATAGAGCCTACATATCATATCTATGTAAATATCCCTAACAGCCTTCCGAGGCGCGTGAGGGGTCTAGCAAAATAACAATGACTATTTGAGGCTCAAGATTGTTGGCTGTGTCATCGGCCTGGAAGCTTCACTCATGGGTGGTCTGGGTTTCACTCAACCTCGAAGAGAGTTGAGAAACTGTATTAACCTTGGTACATCATCAGGCTCACCATTTATTGCAACGGAGGGCCCAAGTCTTTTGTAGAAGGGGGCCTCGAAGTATTGCGGAAAGAAACCTGCGTATTCCCAATCTATGATAGCATTGATCTTCAATGTCCCTGGATCAACACTGATGTTGTGATGAGAAAGATCATTGTGACAGAAAACGTATTCCAGGCTCCCAGCTTGCTTCTGGGGTCAGGAATCATTGTCCATACATTTCAGAACCCAGCATGGAGGAATCCCAACGCCAGAAGGTCCACCGATTTTGTGCGACCTTTATCTCGTCAAGGGCAGTAAGATGCTGATGATGAGAAAGTAAGCGCCATCTACCTCGAATGAACGGTACACGGTCGGAACAGGGATATTGCTGACACGGCGAATAAAATGTAGAGACTCGGCCTCGTTCTGGAGTCTTTCTCTACCTAAACGTGGGGCATGAATGTTCCTTTTGAGGGTGGTCCTGTATTCGCTAGGTCGTAGATTCCTTTTGATAAAAAAAAGCCGTCGCAGTGATAGTATCCTCTTTCAGCTGTTTTCGCGCTCCATTCGGCTGGTATGTCAACTGGATCCTGCGAGGATGTTGAATGATTTGTAACAGTAGTAGGCTCAGACATGCCGTGTGGTAGAACAGAATTCAATATGGCAAGTCGGACGGGCTACCTAGCGATTTGATGAAGGGCACACCGGGGGGACAATCCAAAAGACTGGCTTCAGAGCGAACGGTTGAAAACAGGTCAGCCCTGATGTCGATATGCGGAGTCAACCCTCGGTTTTTGTGGTGTCTCTCACGCAAAGAAACTGAAAGAAACTCAATAGTCACTGCCACGCACCATCATCACACTGGTCTAGATTTACATCTGGGTATTGAATTATCCTAATTGACTAGGTCAAAGAAATGTATACTTCTATTGTCAGGTACCCTGGAGTGTATATAGTTTTTAATCCCATCATCAATCCCACATCAACGCCGTAACATGCTCTAAAATCTAATGGCGATATGCAATACTTGACCGTCTCTATTCCTGCTTGGAGGTCTTCGCAGGGTCATCGTTTGACTCTTTCACCTTTTTGCCCGAGTTCTTCCACTTATCTTGTTTCGCTTTTAGGTACCGCCAGGTCCTGCTTATCCCCGCGGTAAATAGCCCCTTGACCGTTTCTATGGAGCTCGGCCACCGGATCGTTTTCGTGATTGCTGCTGATATCTCTTTCTTGAGACCATCGTCACCAGCAATTCGCTGCTCAAATGGTCCACCCTGTCTTCGACGGATAAGCTCCGGGTCGTTGTCATTGCTTTCCTTCATCATCTTCATAAACTCGGACCGGGGAATTTCGAAGCGTGTCTGGTACTGGAAATATAGCTTCTCCCGGAATGATTCAGGAAGGCGACGGACCATATTGCCGCGCTTTACCGGGTCCATATCTTGAGAGAGTCGCACATTGGCCTCGGGATCGTCGATCCAGTCGTTTTCGGTGCATCGTTGGTCGTTGAACACAACGTTGGGGAGATTCTCGATGAGTGGTGCGTACAACCGTCTGAAGTTTGCCATCTGTGATGACACGATGTTGTTCACTTTTCGCGGGTCTTCGACCGGTAGCGCCATCCGGAGGTCGCCCATGTAGCTAATAGAAGCTATAGTGCTGTATAGTTGGAACTCGGTAAACTCCTCAGGTAGCAGTAGCAGAGCTACGCGAACAGCAGACAACAAATTCATCTGGTTCGCTAGCCGCACTTTCGGGTGGTCACGCAGAATCTTGACTGGCTTTTGCAGTCGGCCAGCAAGGTATAACGTGTTCCAATGGCTAAGATCGTTGCATAGCGTGTCTATGTTCACGACTCCATACTTGATCAATGTGCCGTTGACGGTTATATAAGGGTTGAAATAGACTCCGGCGCCGAATCTGTCCTGCACTTGAGAAACCATATAAGATCCCCCGTAGCGTACACCCGAGTAATGTTCGCGATGTTGTGCGAGATTTAGCGAATGCCAATGTTGAGAATAAGACACGCCAAAGATGAAATCAATCATCTTCCCCTTCCCTTGTTGCATATTTGAGATTGCGGCGGGGGCCGATGGATGGCATTGCTCGGAACTCTGTGCGCTGCCATTTTGCGGGAAAACACCGGATCCATATGCAAAGGCGTACCGAATAGGGGCCTTGAATTGCCAAAGGATTTGGCGCAAAGCTTCCTTGAATTCCTGGTTGATAACCATGTGCTGATTTATCCCAAAGTCCTTCGAAGGAAGCTCCGAGAAAGCCGATATTGCTAGATTCGGATTTGCGTCCCAATCCCCATAATCGGATACCTGGGATGAGGTGGAAAATGAAGCCGACGATGGCGACAGTAATCCATGATCCGAACCGGCATACTGTGAGTTGGTGCTACCGTAGGAGAGGGTGCGGTTTCTAGGAATTGACAGGCGAACATTTCGAGGTGGCTCACTGGAAAAATGCCGGATCGAGCCTGGCCATCGTGAAGAAACAGGGCGAAGACGCACGTAGGAGCCCGAGGTAATGTTAGAGAAGAGGAACTAGGAGATAGGTCTTGGTTAGCATTGACTTGAGTGGACTTGAGTGGACGAAAGGGGGGAGTCGGAGATGGAGATGAGGTGTCTTACAGTAGCTTCGCGCATTGTCGCGACAGGAAAAGAGGGAGATATTGAACGTTCGCAGACTTACAACACCATGATTCCTAGAGAAGGGAAACAAGGTGAGGATGGAATCGAGTAATATTAAATCTGGATCTTATTCATCAAGAATCCGACCGATAATCGTACACAGCGCTGACGTACCCTCGGCTTTAATTTAAAGATGCCTCAGGCCAGAGTCCGCTAAAATCACGTGCTCTCGTTCCTCTGTAGGCGCGTTCCCGCCATCGGACCTAAACAAAGGCAGTAAACAAACTCCGTCACTTCGGTCTCAGTCAAAACAACTCGGATTTTGCCCATCCGGAGCTCGGGAACAGTCCATTCCTAATGATCGCATATAATGGCTAACGATATGGAGACGTTCACTGCCCGCTTGGCTACGTTTGATCTGGTTTTGCACCCAGACAGACGGTCTTCAAGCTCGAAATCCCCAAAACCCGTCTCTTGGCCCCATAGCAGGCCTTCCCCAGCTGAGGTACGATCTACCCCACTCATAAACAACTCAAATCTTGAGACAATGCTGATTTGTTTTATGCGATAGTTGGCGCACGCCGGTTTTTTCTATAATCCCTACGAGACGAACCCGGACAACACAACATGCTTTCTATGTCGGAGAGCGCTCGATGGATGGGAAGAAGATGATAACCCAACTACGGAGCATTTGAAGCACGCCAAGGACTGTGGATGGGCAGTCATGATGGATATTCAGCAACGTAGCTCAAACCCAGCTGAGATAGAGGATCCTACAAGTGAAGGGATAGCCCAGGCAAGGAAGACGACCTTTGGCGAATCATGGCCGCATGATGGCAAAAAGGGCTGGCTGTGCCAGTCAGATAAGGTAAATTTTACCTGTGCCCGTTCAGAAACAAACGAATCTAATAGTCAATGCTTGCTGTGATAGATGGTTGAAGGCGGATGGTACTTTTGTCCAAACGAAGAAAGCGCAGACCTGGCCAGCTGCGCCTACTGCAAGTTGTCTCTCGATGGATGGGAGCCTAAAGACAACCCGTTGTAAGTACTGGCTCTGCTCCTTCCTTGCTATCATTTACTGACCGTCCGAGTGACGAACACTACCGCCGTTCCTCGGATTGCTCCTTCTTTGTGTTTGCGAAACCTGCTAAAGGGAAAGGTTCGCGAACCAAGAAATCCCGTACCTCTAAGGCCTCGTCCCGTCTATCAACTCACTCTACTGCGTCCGAAATGCCTGCTTCAGACCTGGAGGATCAGTTGGAACAGAGTGTGTTGTCTCAACCAGCCAGGGCTAAGTCCACCAAAAAGTCTAAATCGAAATCGAAGAGCGCGAAGTCTAAGAAAGACGAACTGCAAGAGACAGCTAGTCAGATGGATGTGGATGAAATAGATGACGCCGAGCCCGAAACGTCAAAACCAAAACGCAGTACTCGGGGTAGGAAAAGATCGAGTGCCGATTTGGATAAAGACACAATGAGCATCGCCGACGGAGACAGCGTGGACCAGCCGGAGCCACCTGCAAAAAAGCGAGCTACGAAATCACGTCCTAGTCGAGCTCGAGCACAGAGCGTCGCCTCAACCGATGTCCCAGAATACGAGAGCGAGGCTACTCACGAAGAGGAAGAACGGAAAACAAGTCGCGGAACCAGCAAAAAGAAGGAATCTAAAGGTCGCAAGGCGTCTGTCGCGTCTTCTACCTCGAAAGCCGCGTCGAAATCCCGTATTCCGCGGGATTCTGAGATCGAGGCCGCAATTGAAGCCGGACTTGAAGCCGAAGAACCTCAAATCATGGAGATCGAAGAGGCGGAGAGCGAAAAGACTGCCTCCAAGCCTTCCTCAAAGAAAAAGTCAAAATCCAAGAAGGCTGCAAAGAAGGATCCAGAACCCTCGAATGATGTGATTAACCATCTTACCGAGGAGGAATCTCCTGCAATTTCTAGTACAGATGTCGACCAGGAGATGTTTGATAATGAGGAGGTAGCTAGACAGGAAGAGCGCAATTCGGCGGAAGCAAAGAGCAAACGTCGAAGCTCAAAGACTGCACTTGATCATCCAGAGGTCACAGAAATCGACACGCAGTCGCAAGTAGAAGACAAGGACGAAGACGATCGCCGCCATCACGAGTCGTTTGTTTCAGTAGAGATCTTATCCAAACCTCTGGCGCAGTACTTGGAAGTAGAACCGAACGACAAGGACAGCAAAAAGGCCAAGAAGAAGACCTCATCGGAGAAGACCAAGAAGTCGAAGAAGGCAGAGAAGGCAGAGAAGGCAGACAAAGAGCAAACAGAGAAAGTGGAGGAAGCAAAGAAAGCCGAAAAGAAGCCTGAGAAACGGCAATCTGAGGCAAGGGAAACCCCCGAAGAGCAATTGGCTCCAGCACCCCAGATGGACACCCCAGAGCCAAGCAAGCAGGAACAGTCACAGGAGGAATCCTCCCGTCGCAGGTCATCTAAGGTGCCTCCAAAGACAACCGAGAGATACAGTGACATCTTTCAAGACAAGCAATATGCCAAATCGCTTGCTGAATCCGACGCATCACCAGAAAAACCCCGCCGTTCTGATAAGCAGCGCGAGGAAGATGGACCTGTGTCACCTCTCCCACCTGCATCCAGAGGAACACCTTCTCTGTCACCGCAATCTTCCGACGCTGAAAACCATCCTCCCTCTATGAAACCCCCGGCCCATCGAACCCAATTGTCGTCCCCACCTAAGAAGGCCGCTGTTCGAATACCCCTGGCGATGAGTACACCCTCCCCTTCAAAGCGAAATGCTTCTGCAGGAAGGCTCCAAACCTCTCACCCATGGATTCCGGTCGAGATTGATGAGATCCTGTTGGCTAGTGCAAGCGACAAGGAAAATGTTGATCTCCATGGAGCGTTGAACGCCATTAATGGCGAACTGGCAAGTCCGGAAAAGAAAATGAATGTGGAGGAATGGATTATGTGGACTGCGAAGAACGGAGAAGAAAGACTCAAGCGGGAATGCGAAAGGCTCGTCGGGCAATTTGAGAGAGAAGGGGCACGGGCGATACGCGCATTGGAGGGGATCGAGTGCATTGATTAAAGCAGGACTTTGGAAGATTCAAGCACTTGGTATTAGGTAGGAGTTGGGGGACTGGCTCACGGCGTTGGGTAATCTGGGTATCTAGGTGTTACGAGTGATATTTACATCTGCTATTTTCGTTGCAATCTTGCCGAATAACATCACGGCATACCAAGCGCCTTTTTTTTGACCAAATTCCTAATAAAAAACAGTCGAATCCAAAACCAAACACCGGGGTATATATAGAGTAGTAGTACATGGAACTTTAGCTGTGTTATTCCCATCGAGCAACGCACTCTAGGCGATGATCCCCAACCGCCCTTCCCAGCTGTCTTCCTGCTTAATCTCATCTCCTCCCTTTCGACGCTTCTCATTCCTCTTCCGCCTCTTCTCCTCCCGCTCTTTGGAAATCTCCTCTTCTCTTTCCTTCAATCGCTCGCCCAGATCCAGCTGCCATACTCGTCGTTCCTCCTCTTCCCTAGCCCGCTTCTGATGAGCAAGCATCCGCAGCCGCAACCGCACATCCTCCACCGTAGCCCGCGTCACCTCCCCGCTCTGCCCGGTGGCAATCAAATGCTGCTTGCTATTCAAATGCTCCACCAACTGCAAGTTATCCTTGAACGTCAAATCACAGTCCGAGCAGTAGAACCCCGCGCCTCGACCGCGCTTGCCCACCGCATTTGCCGCGGAGACGATGGTGGTTTTCCCAACCATGGAGGCGACATCGAGTCGCGATTTGCGGGAGGTTGTGGCTTCAAGGGAGCTGTAGTCAACCGGGGCGTGCCATTTCTTGCCGAGGAGTTTGGCTTCATAGCGAGCTTTGCCTTCTTCTTTTCGCTTTGCGTCGTTCTCGGCGGCTTTTTTGGTGTATTCTTCCCTGTCCCAGCTTTTGCCACCGAATGTGTCGGAGGTGGGGGTTCCGTAGGCGGATTGTTTGGAGGACATTATTGATTTTATAAACAGGACTCCTAGATTATGGACGTATTGTAGAGTCGGAGGGAGTATTGGAGTGAAATGGAGAAGAGAAAGTGATAGTTACCTCTGAGACTCTGACGGCAGAAGGTCGAATCTGGTGATAAGAAAGGCAGGCGGTGAGCGACTTGACTTGTCCCTCCGTCGATCATGAACTTATCTCCATCCATCTGGTCGATATTAATGGTCTCATCTGATCTGGCAGATCTACTGCAGGGTCTTCTCTGTGACCAGAAGCGATGATCTTTGTCTTCTCACTGTCTGACTAGGTTAATCAAGCGTTTCATGACAACTCACGAGGAAAGCCAAATTTGAGACATGACGACTGTGTTGTCTCGTATTGTTGTCTCATCCAGCTTCCTCTAACTTGGTAGCCTGCAGGAGCTGAAACATCTCCTTTCTCTGGGCCCTTATTTCTGTCCCTGCCACCCTGGTCTGTTCGAGACCTCGTGCTTAGGCACCAATCCTAGTCCCTCCGATCTTAGCTCGGTCATCAGCCTCCTAGGAATAGCACTGCACTGCCCCTGCGGCTCAGCGGAACCCCCAGGCTTTAACTTGGCTTCCCTCCATTTAAAGCTGTCTATACCTGCATCTTTCGTATCCTTATTCCTAACAGATGGATCGAAAAATAGCAATGGCATCTACTCCCGCACCAAGTGTCCCAGAAATTCCCCCACATATCAGACTAATGGAACTCCCAACTGAACTCCATCTGCACATCTCCTCATATCTCACGTATCCGGATGCTCTGGCTCTGAAACACACCTGTCGCCACTTCTATTCATTCGTTTACACTGGGGTCCACCTGAAAGTCGACTGGCTTGTCGAGCGCTTCGAGCGGAAACTGGAATGTCCGATGGAGAAGTGTTCGTTCCGAACAGATGAAGCTTTCTGTAACCAGCGGATTCGAAGGATCATGGAGCGCAGGCGTCGACATCTAGAATGTCGCCGGTACAGAGGTGGTTGTCTAGTCATTGAGGGCCAGACGTGTCAGATGGACTTGGTTCCGACCTGGTTGAAGAGACAAGGTCGGGTGAAGTTGCTCAAGGCAGTTGGAAATGAAGGTTTGTTCTATCCTGCTGTATTTTATTCTCACGGCAAACATCAAGCATACTGACAAATATCTATAGTTCTTATTCACGGATTCATGGTACTCTGCATGCAACTGCTATGGCTTATCTATCAGAGGTATGGCTTTCTTCTAGAGTAACCCTACTTTAGTGACTCATGTGGGTAGATATGGCTTTACGCAATATCGGCTAGGAGATCGCTCCATGGCGGCCTAGAGGCTTCAATCAGAAGAGCATCCTACGTTGTCACTCGCCAGATTCATCATGAGGTTGTCCGGTTCCAACTCGCAGCATCTCCTACTTTATCCTACCGACATTTGGCGGCGGTGTCCAAATCATTCACCCAGTGTGGTATACAACTTTCTATTGTTTATTTCGGACTTGTTTTGTTTTCGAGTGCAGCTGGCTGCGCAAGAACCTGTTTAAAGAGACTCCGGTTTCGGTTATGATTGTACTATGTTTGCATATCTATAACGAGTATATAAGAATAATGCCTAATTAATATACATCTTAAGTGTTGATCATTAGACTTTCACCCAGGTAAACGCTTCTGCTCGAGATATATTCCCTAATAGAATTCACTATATAGATACCTAACTTTTGAGAAGAACAAACAGCAGCCGCAATATAATGTGAGATGTAACATACGCGATTTGGGGTATACTAAGGTAGTCGCAGAAAGAAAGAATCAAAAAACCCACTGATCAAAAACCACCCCAAAATCCAACGTATCCAGGAACTCCATCCCCACCGCAGCCCACGAATCATCCCAACCACCCCCATCCGGAATACCCATCCCCATCTCAACCTCCGCTTCGGCACCAGTCCCGCCGCCGCTGCCGCCGGCGAAGGAAGAAGAGGAAGAGGAGGAGACCAGTAACCGAGGATCCAAAGCCTCATCAAGAATATTAGAAAACATTTTACTCGCGCGGTCGAATAGCGCATGGTTAACGTTCGCCGTGGGCGGTCGAGCCATCGATTCGATATGCGAGACGAAAACGCTTAGGTTGCGGATGAGTTCTGCGCGAGAGCCGGTGTAGGGCATTGGCTTGCCGGTTCGGGCTTGGGTTTGAAGGGCTTTTATTAGGATGCTTGCACTGGAGAAGCCGTATATGGCTATCTGTTTTTTTGTTTAAAAAAATTAATTGATTATTAGTATTTGGGTTAGGTAGGGTTGGTTAAGTGTGTGGTTCAAGGACTAGGTAGTCGACTTACCGTGGTGATGTAGTCGCGCTGGATATCGACGATAGGCTCTTGCTGTCTGCCTAGCATTAGGACTGTAGAGAGGATCTTGGAGCTCACGTCGAGTAATTCGGTTTCAGCGGATGGGTCGTGTTGAGTGAGAAGTCTTTGGACGAGGAAGATGTTGTATAGGTATAGATTGTATGCGGCGAGTAGCATGACACGAACGCCTACGGGGAGGTTATGGTCCCATTGGTTTGACGCGTAGCGTATATGGGCTGGTATTGAGTTCCATGTCTGAGTGCAGCGAAAGGAGATGTCTCTAACATAAATATAACAAGGAAATGTGTAAGGGTTATGATGAGTAGAAATTGGGTCGAGGATTGACGCGATGCTTACCTCAGTTTCTCTATGGTTTCGGGGCCTAAAGGCCGTAGAGATAACTCTAGGACCTCCTCTCGAAATCTGCTGATTAGGTATCGAAGCCGGCACCAGGAGGAGCGTTGGAAGACCCCGCGAGTATTCCAACCCTCGCTATCTAGCTCGCCCACGGCCCGCTCGAGCCCTTGCTCATCAGCTACCAGAGCATCTTCGCTGATATCTAGGGGGAGTTTGCCATCACAATATCTCCAGGATATGCGCGGTGGACGCCCGAGGAAGGTTGCGAAGTTCTTGTCTAGCTGATACAAACCCGCAAACAGTCTTCGTCGTGTCTCACGTAGGAATATAGGAATATCTGCTGCGGGGCAATCACGATGCGAGCCTATTCGAAGACGCTGCTGGACAGATCCCCAAGCCGGTGCCATGCGGCAGAACCTGTGTAGCTAATGTGTTAGGGCTATTTTGCATTATGTGCGTACTGTGAGGAGCCAGAAGCAGGTGGTGTTGGGCTTACTAGAGTCTCCAATTACCATACATGAAAGCAGGAAATTTTCATACAGCAACCAGGTCGTCAGGTCATTTACTGGGGTCAGTATCCTGCACACTTGTAAAGCTGTGTCACTTGCCGTCAACATCTTCTGAGCAAACTTGATACGAGCTGCAGACGGAGACCCAGCAGACCCTAGGAACCTGCCGTGGGCGAATCCGAAAAGGCTAGCCCGGCCAGCGATGGCATATACTGTCCCTATGACCTCCAAGCGCAACCGGTTGCCGGTAAAGAGCTTGAAAAAGTCCGCCCCCCTGACATCGGAGGGTATCTGGAGTCTCTGTGCTGTGTTCTCTAAAATCCGGGTGGTCTTCTTGTGTAGTGCTTGTGGTGTCTCTCCCTCTTCGATTATACCTCGCATACCGGACATGCAGTTGAGGATGAAGGGTGTTGGCACGATAACGGCCTGGCTTGTCCTGTAGAACTCGTCCACTAGACATTCGACCGTGGGGTACTCTGTCAGACTACTCAAGACCTTCGTCGTCTCAGGCACCCAGTACGAAGGCAAGATGGAAGAACTCAAGGTCTCTTCATCCTCATGAGACTGAGGGATATCATTCGAAGGAGTAGAGGTGCTTGCTGGGCTACCATCAAAAGCAGAAACAAAGCTAGTAGGACCAAAATAGCCTGATGGAAGAGAATGGTCGGTTCTTAGACTCCGAATAGTGATCTCGACTGACGATGGCGTAGGCGACGCTAGTCTCTGCATCTCCCTTCGACCGGCCTCTCTTGCGGCGCGGACATTCCGCGGAGCTCTTATTCGAGAGATTAAAAGAACTATTCCCCCGAGCGCAAGTGAGGGTCCCCAGCTGTACATATTAAGGATGTTATACTGAGCAGTTCTGTCAATAATAGTCAAATTGATAAGTTGATACACCTTAACCAACAATTTAGCTAATAAAGACAACTTCCCCAAGTATCTGTGTCCACCGAGAAGGCGAAGGAAAGAATGATGAGGTGAAGCTTTAGTGCGAGGGGGCCTGGAACTTGAATCGGGAAGCTGGAGGCTGAAGTAGAGGAGAATGGGAGCCTCAGGTAAAGAAAAGAATGGCAAAGGAGGGAAACATGTCCATCTGTTGGCCTGCTATGAGTTATGAGTATGTGGTTTAGCTGGGATTCTAGTGCATGAAGAAGATATTTATAGAGCCACCATGTTACAACACACCAACCTCGTGGCATTCATTGGAAGTATTACCCTATCACTGTCTCGAGACGGTACAAGGATAACAATTTTGAAGGCATAGCCTGGCATAAGATGCAGCGGGCAAAGGGTGAGTGTTCCTACTTGAAAGCTACTCTCGGATCTAAAATTAATGGGGTTTCCAATTTCCATAAATCAGAATTCATTGATCTGATATCATAAACATTGAATGATTTAAGTCCATCGTAGAAACTTGAGTGTGAAATACATCTCAGATGACGCGTATCCCTCCGAAAAAAGTAGATTGAAACACCCTCGCGCCTATTCGTATCGTACATTCATTATGACGTGGGTATCTTGTCAAATCCGAAACTCCGATGCTGCGGTAAAAACAAAGAAAGACCAACGTTTAAATCTGAACATATCAGTATCTGAAACCTACCGAGGATCAATGAACAGAAGAATGACTTACCAGTCTGATAGGCATACGGGCGGGTACACGGCCGTTGTGAAGGAGCATCGCGATGTTTTTGTTGGGAGTGGCTTGGAGCTTGCGATACGCCTCACGAATGTGTCTCGGCTCCACGGGGGTACGGCCTTCCTCAGGAGGATCAAAAAGTCCAGTCTCGCGTTTGCGCTTCTTAGCATTCTCGGCTCCATTCTCGGCTCCTCCACGGCGGTTTTTCTCACGGTCTTCACGTTCCTTGACCTTGAGAGCTTCTTCCGTCAGAGTCTGCACAATTTCGAAAGTCAAAAACCCGAGGATGTCGACAATATCGTCGTTAGGCTTCGATTCGGTCACGATGCCAAACCCGGCCCACTCTCTGAAGCGCTTGCTCTTGCGGTATGTGAACGACGCCTGGCGGCATTCAGACCAGAATACGTACTCCTCTCTCGTCATGTGCTTGGTACGTTCGTCCGCGGCGGCAAGACGCTGGAGGGTGGCATAGTTCTGCTCTTCTTCCTCTTCATCTTCTTCATCATCTCTTTCGGGAACTTGGATGGAGTAAAAGCTGTTGACATCCCACGCAAGTCCGACACGGGCTCTCTTGTTCTTGGGCTTAGAGGCAACGTCCTGAGGCCCTGCAACAACACCTCCAGCCATTGGGTCATCAGCTCCAGCAAAATCAGCAGCATCACCGCCACCCTTGTCATCAGAGTCTTTCACGTTCTTGCGAACATCCTTCCAGGAAAGAAAAGTCTTCAACCGAGAAACTTTGGCCTTGTCATGGCGAATCAGAAAGATCAGATCATCAGTAGAGATGGCTCGAACTCCACGACGAGTAGCCAAGGTGGTGCTGCGGGAGAGCTACACATGTGTTAGAAGGTTCCTGAATCTGGAATGCAGAGTGGCATACGATCTCGACAACTTGCTGGCGCACAATGTCCTCAATAAGAGTGGTGGTTTCAACGGACGCTTCGGCGGTCTCTCCAGAGACGAACATCATCTGGCGAACAGTGTGAGTAAGTTTTTCATGGAACGTTTCCATGGTTTCGGTGTCTTCGTCAGATGAGTCAGGGGATTTTTCAGCGAGTAGCCTGGTAGAGTTCATAGCATCCGACGAAGCGCTAACCGAAGACACGTCCATATCACCGTAAGAAGAAAGTCCACTTTCCGTCTCCAAATCGGTGGACGTGTCCATCTGGCTGTCGGAAACGTGCCCCTGGTAGGCCATGATTGCTTCCCAGGCTGATGAACCAAGTGAAGGTACAAGACATACAATAAGGGCAAAAGATCAAGCAAAACGCAAGACGATTCTGGTAAAGGGGTCACTGAGCGAGTTTCGGGATGCAAGCAAAAAACAAAAAATAGATGGTAACATTTGAGAGAGTCTTGTTCTGGTGTTCATGCGAGCACCATGGCGACGACGCCCATAGAACAACTCATACAACAACTCATACATCGCTCTCTTGCGTATTTCCGTAAAGAGATAGAGAAAGCTGACAAATTTGAATAAATGTAATAAATAGAATGACGCTTACCTGCTGGATTTCCTGCCTGTACTTCGGAGTACGATCAGAAGACATACTGCCAATCTAGGACCAAGATCGGATAAAGTAGATCAAACAAGAGTCAGAAACAGAGAGCGAAAGCCAACTCTATTAGATCGACGATGAGAACCTATCTAGAGCCAATAATAGTCATAGTCAAGGTCTGAAGGATATACTCCAGAGTAGTTCAGGAAAGAGAGGAGCTCGGCGCCAACCCCATGCACGCAGGTGCCCTATCCGCATCATCAGTTTCTCCGGATTCCGTTCTGTGCTTGGATTCACTTGGTGGGGTGGTCAAAGAAACTTTTTAGATGCAACAATCCATTGACTGCATTTGCCGACCATCAAAGACAAAATGCTTTATCTTGTGGGTCTGGGGCTTGCAGATGAAACGGACATTACTGTTCGAGGCCTCGAGGTCGTGAAAAAGGCCGAACGAGTCTACCTCGAAGCTTACACGGCCATTCTCCTAGTCGATAAGCCGAAGCTAGTGAGATTCTCTGCAACCACGTCCCATCCTGTGATTGGAGTGGCTTTGCTAACTAATGGTGATTGCTTCAGTAGGAAGCGTTCTATGGACGTCCTGTTATCGAAGCCGACCGAGAGCTCGTCGAGACCGGTAGCGACGACATTCTCGCAAATGCGGACAAAGTTGACGTAGCTTTCCTCGTGGTCGGGGATCCATTTGGGTACATCACGCATATACTATGCTTCAATTTATTCAATCTCTGACTTATTGCTTTTTGCGCATGCAGAGCTACGACGCATACCGACCTCGTCCTCCGCGCGCGCGAACTGGGCATCGAATCCAAAGTTATCCCGAATGCATCGATCATGTCTGGAATCGGCTGCACGGGCCTGCAGCTTTACAACTTCGGCCAAACAGTGAGCATGGTTTTCTTCACAGAGAACTGGAAGCCATCCTCGTACTACGACCGAGTCAAGGAGAACATACAAATAGGGCTTCATACTCTTGTGCTCTTGGATATCAAGGTCAAGGAGCCGTCGCTGGAAAACCTGGCTAGAGGCCGCATGATTTACGAACCTCCGAGGTATATGACAGTTGCACAGTGCGCCAGTCAGATGTTGGAAACTGAAGAAGAACGGAGAGAGGGCGTCTATGGACCAGACAGTCTTGCCGTGGGCGCTGCCAGGGTCGGAGCCGCAGACCAGAAATTGGTCGCAGGCACTCTGCAGGAATTAGCCCAGGTCGAGATGGGGCGACCGCTTCACAGTCTGGTTTTACTCGGCCGAAGAGCGCATGATCTGGAAAAGGACTACATCCGACAGTTCGCCGTGGACGAGGCAACGTTTGACGCAAGTTGGCAGAAGGGGGGATATGGCTCCAGTTGATTCTGGCCAGTTCAAAAAAAGAAAAGTATAACATGATGAATACAAATGTCCACCCATCGTAAACCAGATAATATACCCGAAACTGAGACCCCTAGACACCAAAAGCCAGCTTATTGATGAAACATTGACTCCCTTTTGTTCGACCTCATCACTCGTAACAATACCTCATGCAACCATCACGAAGATCTTTTGCTGAAAAACCGTGTCAACGATTCGGGAAGTCGAATCTATACAAGCCACATGTTAGTCTACTAGTCTCGACTTTCAAGACAGAAAGATTCGATAATAGGATACTAGAACTTACCGTCGGCGTTGAAGGCGCCTCACTCGAATTATCCCGATTATAATCATAATCATCATACTCCTCATCTTCCTCCATAATCATATCATCATCATCATCATCCTCATGAGGAAAATACCTCTCCGGATCCCCATTATAAACAATCCACCACCCAATCCTCTCCCCAGCCGCATACTTATCCCTAAACTCCATCAATGCCCTCGCCCCTGCCGCATCCAACGGATTCTCCTGAAAGATATCCGCATTCCAACAACTCCCCGCGCTATTATTATTCGGCGTCCCTTCCTCAGGGATACTAATCACCTTCGCCCCAACATAAGCGTAAGGCTTACTAACAGCGTCATCGCTCTCGTCTTCGGGATCATATTGCTCAACGAAGCGCAGCTCCGGCAAATTCGCGACGATCTGCGGCTCTTTCTTCGTGAACGAGTCGACGAGGAGTCGGTTTGTGAGCGGTTTCTGGACGTATTCGGCTGTTGCGTCTTCTAGGTTATTTAGGACGATGTAGACGCGGATTCCTGTGAAGCCTGCTCGCGGCCAGCGGAAGCCGTAGAGCATGTAGACCGGCATGGTATGGTGAGACTCTAGGTAAGATGGAGGTGATGCCGTGGCCGGAGGGTGCAGATGCCCGATGCGAGTGCGATTCGAGAGGAATCATATTATGAATGGGAGGGGGGTAGTTGTTGTTACCACCATGCTGTGGCACAACGTCGTAGTACTTTGATGAGAGCTCGACTTGACTGGGGATGACCGTTGTGGGTGTCGTTTGATCCAACGATCCTTGGCGTTTTCTGTCAAACTATATTTAAATCTGACATATCGCACCGGGCTTACTCACAATGGAATTGTTTTCAGGGCTGGAATTCCACTTGGGACTTTGGAAGGGGAGTAGTATTTATAAGAAGAGATCTTCATGCTACAAGACCTACATGTGCCAGTGCTAGCCTCGACCTGCATTAATGTCTAGTAGTGCCCCCAATAATAGGATGACTGGGCGAAAAACGGTGAGGGCGGTGGGAGCTGGCAATATCGCGTGATTGAACCCCGATGCGGAGTTAATTGCCAACTCCAACAACGATAGCTGCGATCCGCCGTGGTTCTTGTTCGGAGCTTCGCGGCCATCTTTGAAAATGGTTCTTTCTTTTATAATTGTCCAAAATCGCCAGTGAGTCTTGTCTCTGTCAATATTCCCTAATTTAGCCGACCACGGAGCTAACAATCGGCGAACAGGGGCAAGACACGACTCGCGAAGTGGTATGCACCCTACAGTGTAAGTTGCTTCGAGCTCCGGTTATGCATCAACAACAATCTAATAATGGCTCTTTGATCTAGGATGAGGAGAAAGTAAAGCTGAAAGGAGAGGTTCGTCGTACTCGGCCCTGCGACCTGACCGGCACCCCGCGGTTCCTGTTGTCTATGGAGGATTAACCTTCCCAGGTCCATCGCTTGGTTGCTCCCCGAGATCAGAAATACCAGTCGAACTTTGTGGAATTTAAGCGGAGTACGAAGATTGTATACAGGAGATACGCGGGTCTTTTTTTCTGCGCATGCGTCGATGCGACGGACAATGAGCTAGCATTCCTAGAGGCGATCCATTTCTTTGTTGAGGTCTTGGATCAATTCTTCGGGAATGTGTGTGAGCTGGACCTGGTGTTCAACTTTTACAAGGTTGGTGCTGCTGTCGTGGTTTAGGGGTATCCTGCGGGTGCCGCGGGGACCGAGAGGAGAGGCTGTACGGTTTGGCTAACTGTGCGACAGGTATATGCGATCCTAGATGAGGTCTTTCTTGCGGGCGAAATCGAAGAGACCAGCAAACAGGTTGTTCTGACGAGGCTGGAGCACCTGGATAAGTTGGAGTGATGGAGATTGGTTCGAATGCCTGCATATTTGGACATTTGCATGAACGACCACGGGATATGGTCATTGCTGGAGTTAAGGGAGTTCTCTGTTTATCATATGCTCAGATGTCCTTATTGATTGTGACATTCTGCCACCCTGAGCTGGCACAACTTCTCGTTGCGACTGTTAATACCCTCTTGATAACGTACCTCAACTATGCACATATTTCTCCCAGAGAAAGGCGCGGGGGCTAAACAGTCGAATCAGGACAACAAATTCCCTTAGTACGAATGCCTCCTAGCACAGTAAGGGCTATACAGTCCAGAATAGACAATAGACTGCTGCCTGGAGCTCAACAGCCGAAAACACTGCCGTGTCTCAGACAAGCTTTCCAAAAACAGGCATTCTCCGCCAGCCCTACGGATTCCAGGAATCCAGGAACAATCAATTTTTCGATGGCGCAATTTAAGCTTAGATAGACCAACAGGTGAGGTTAAAAGAAGCTCTGTCTGGATGGACCCTGTATCAAAAAATGGTCGTTCTATTCCAAAGTGGATTTAGTCGAAAGTGAGGTGATCGCGAGCGACAATTGCGAGAGTCTCGTCGATGGTGACAACATCTCTTGGCAACAAATACTTAAAAGCACCTCATCGTGCAATAGACTCCTATTCTTTTTTTTTCTTTCTCTCTTGCTGGTTGATTGATATTCTTGATATCTTTCTTCTACTTGTGCTTCTTTTGTTAATTGTCATTCGCGGTGACTGGAGTGCAGCCCCTACCATTCCGAAGCTGAGCCAAATCCCAATCGGGGGTCATACCGAAATCAAGACTTATGACCAGAATTATGTCTTCTGTCCGGACTCCAGCACATGCTTCAGACTCCGGAGCCCTCAAGGCTGCGAGTGGAAAGTCCTGCAGCTGGCCTCTGACAACATACTGACAAATGATCTTTCGCCGTACATAACCATACAAGTTACAACCACACCGGCGCACATAATCCCAGAAGATTTTCACGGAGAATTTCACCTCGAGTCCTCGGCAGCCAGAACGTTACAGAGTCCTCCGTACCTGCGCCTCGCAACCGAATGGAAACCAATTGGTGATCCTCATCAAAGTGCGCACACGACTGGCGGATGGGCCGCCTTGGCACCCAGAGACGAAATTGAACGGAATTAATCGACCTCTCAGATTGAGAATCATGAATCCTTCCATACTACCGTCTCAAAAAGACCGACCATTTCAATCAATGACAGTTGAGAAGGGATTCCCAACAGTCCAACGGCCTTGCAAGTTGCCACGATGAGTCCGTGACCGTTGTGAAAGAGATTACCCCTGAATAGAATAACGGTGGTTCCAAAAAATCCAAGGATTGCCGTCCCAAGTGGGCCGGGCCACTACTGATTATCTTCGACACTAACGTTCAACAATCAACACGAGGTGTCAAACTTTGTTGGCAATAGTGTTCCGGTATTCGAGGACGAAATTAGAAGAAAGAGCATGCGGCTGAAGAACTCGACAGCGTGATGGGTCAGCTCTCTTATTATTTCCTCCCTTCCCAGAATACGACACGAATGAGTGATCCTTCGATGAAGCCATGACGAGTCTTGCGAAGGGCGGCTAGATCGAACCGGAATTCATCTTGTTAGGGACAAGCTATTGTTTTTTTGAAGATGGTCGAGTCGTCATGAAAATAACAATAATCAAACGGGCCCCACTCGACTTCTCAAGATGAAATTGACAATTTGACAGCGGTGGACTTGATGACACCTTTTCGTGACGAAACCAGTGACGATCAAGATCTTCGGGTTTACTCCAGAGTAGCGAGGTTGGACACAGTCGAGAGTCGAGAGAGCTTTGTCGTCAATCGCTGCAGTGGAGAGTAGCGTTTCAGGCGGTTCTTCATGATGCTTTATTTGCTAATACAGATGAGTTACGGGGAACGTACGCGTCACGCTGCGATTGACACAGGATTCTGGAGATTCCAGAATTGCTTGCGACTACTCTCCGTCGTCCGTACGCGGCCGATCTTTGGGTTCGCTGATGGGCGGTCTTGGCATTCCGCTTTTTCTCCAGCAGCCGAGGGGCCACCAAGCCTGGACGTTGAGGAGGCCAGCGTTTCTCAGTTATCATCTCCATCCAACCTCCTGACAATCATTCGCTTTTCAGGATGATTTCTTTCGTGCAGGAGCTACGTCAGCGAAGGGGACTCTGTTCTTGGAGCGAAGTTTACTGGAGAAGTAGACTACTGCAGCGTCAAGCTGGGAATAACCTTGGAAGAAAGGCGGAAGGCACTGACGATCCCGACTCCTGAGCAGCGGCAGGGGGTTATTTCGTACGGGCGGGTGAATCGTTCCATGATTGTGATGGTCGAATGATGGACCGTCTGCGAAAACCCCGGCTATGCAAATCCAGACTTTGGGGTTCCATGTGTGTTGCCACACGGGGATTGGCTACTTTCTGAGTTCCTGCCTTCATCTCCTTGTGCTTGATTGACTGTGTTATTTTTGATTTAGATTTAGATTATTCTATTTATTTTCATACAATTACGCACTTCCAACGCCACTCGTTTGAACTTTACAAGCGCTAGCTGCTTGAACTCAACCTGAACTTAGTACTTACAGCTCCCAACCCAGTCTCCTTTCTACCTCTTCAAGCTTGTTCATCTCGTTTCTTCCTTAAAGAACTGTTTTCTCATTCTCGATCTTTCCCAGTTCTTGTGGGTGTTCCCTCTTTATACCAGTGAAGCCTTCGTCCAACCAGACCCTCGTTACTATTCCCAGGCGGACAGCCCAAACACGACACCATGTCTTTGACTTACTCTGATAATCTGGCTCCCCAGCCCTCCACCGATATCTTCACCAATGATACCAACATTGATCGTCGGAAATGCCACCGTACTGTCCCCATGAAGGTGCTGGCTCTTGGTGTTGGAAGGACAGGAACTGCCTGTATGTTCAAGCTCTAAGCGCTTGTTTGCGCTCGTTTAACTGACTTTGGCCTTCGGATAGCTCTCCGCATTGCTTTAGAACGCCTGGGCCATCTCAGATGCTACCACATGATGTCCGCCAGTATGGAGAACCCGCCAGACTGTCTGATGTGGCACGATGCTCTCCTCGCCAAGTATGACGGCGTGGGTGAATTTGGTCGCAAGGAGTGGGATCAGCTTCTAGGAGAGTGCCAGGTAAATCAACGCCAATCTGGCTGGTTTAGATGGAACTGAGATTAACCTTATCTAGGCCGTTTGCGACTGGCCTGCTTGCGCTTTTGCTAAGGAGCTGATTGAAGCTTACCCTAATGCTAAGGTCATTTTGACTACCCGTGAGGTGGACTCATGGCACGCGTATGTTGCGACGACATTTATAGCAAACCTAGTATCTCTTGACTAACGTACTATACAGATCTGTTATGAAGACCGTGCATTGGCGTGTGTCCGACCCCGAGCACCGTTTTGTTTCGAACTTCAGCTGGGCTGCCAGCATGTACTACCCCATGTTGAACAAATTCTTCGAGACATTCTTCCGTGGCGACTTCCCCAACCAAGGCAAGCAGGTCTACGAGGATCATGTGGCCGAGGTCCGCGCCCTGGTTCCCCCCGAGAGACTTCTCGAGTACAAGATCAGCGATGGCTGGGGTCCGCTCTGCGAGTTCCTAGGCGAAGAGGTCCCAGATACTCCCTTCCCCCGTGGAAACGACATGGCCGACTTCTTCAAGCGCTGCCGTGGCCGCAACAGGCGCCAGATGGCCAACAGCGCTTTACAAGCTGTAACCATGGGCAGTGCTCTCATCGCAGCTGGTTTCGCCGCTACCATGGCTTTCAAGCGTTTCTCTCGGTGAAACATCTACATTCCTTAATTCGTTTTTCCCCCTTCTACCATGGCGAGCGCTGGGCGTGACCGCCATTATTTAGCCATCTTCTTTCCAGCTCTGGGACTTGTGTTTTCTTCTCTCTTTCTACGCCCAGAACTTTCGTAATATTTTACGATTTTTCTCTCTTTTTTCCTTGTGTCGCTTATTATACCAACTAGCGATGATCCTCGTGTTTTGCTTCATGGTCTACTATCTTTACCGGATCTTACATTTGAGACAGGCTTCACTTGGCCTCTGCTTCTACTTACCCTAGATATTATTACAAAAAGGAAATGAATATGAAATGAAATGGAAATCAAAATATATCTCTCTTAGCCTATGGTGGTAGAGATACAAAAGTGTACTCCGTAACCCCCGCGCCGTGCTCTTAGCCAAGTAAGAGGCTAGCAAAAAACAGGCGCCCACTGCAGCTCTTGGCTAAAACCGGAGCAGTAGCAATGTGTACTCAGGAATGCCCTGTAAAGTTACTTGCTCCCTACGAGGCCAGCTGCAGGCCCAAAACCGTCTTGAGTTGGGCCCCCCGGTCCTTGGGCTTGGCATAAGCATGGTTTTTTTTTTTGGAATTGATATCATATATCTACCTTGGCGCATTTAACGAACCGGCCATTCATGTGGCTTATCTCTGTCATGGGATGTGAGAAACATCTTTACTACTACTAGTACTAGGTAGTAGGTACTTTCAGAACTCCGAGTCCAAAAAAGTCTCTCAGATCTTGCTTTCGATTCCGGTGTAACCACACCTGGTACAAGATTCGAATAATATTAAGCTCAATATGGTATAGCAAGTTCCATGGATATCGGAATACTTGACCTGACTCGAAATCTCCGCGCCACCAACTTACCATACAGGTATAGGTAGTGCTAACGCTGTGGATAGGTCATATACATACGTACGTACAAGTACGTACTTACCACTGACTGGCTAAGTCACTACGTACTGATTTCTGATTTTGCGAGCTAACTTCAAAGCAAGGCTTCCTGGCTTGCAGCGTGGCGTAAGCGCTGGTTCGATTCGGAATTATCATATTTGGTACGCGAGGCTACAATTCCGATACAGAGACTCAGGCTCGCACCAAGATTAGATAACCAACTAACGATGTTGCACTGCAGCATAAAAATCTGGGTGCCTAGTTTCTTGCATAAGGCGCATAACAACTTAGCAAGGCATGAGTCAGGGAATTTCGAAGTGGTACTATTCAGGATGTATACTTTAGTGGCTTGTACTGTCCACTTGACCTCGACTGGAAGTGATCAAGTAGAGGTGAAAAGGCAAGGATTGATCCTGTGGCCTCCTCTTGACAGTATTTTCGGCATTTTGATCCGTGCAAACCATCATGTGCACAGTAGTGTACCTACCTACGAGTCAACAGCAGGTGCCAGTAGTAGTAGTATGATGGATCCAGATGCTCGGCTAGAGTGGGTCGGAGATTATCAGCAAGAAGCATGTCTTGGCATTGATCTCTTCCATTCGCCCACGGCCCACCACTAACATTGTCAATCTCCCAGTCTACAAAATCAACAATTCAGCGTCTAATACGTTGACTAGGCTGTTGATATGCTCTCAAAGGATCTGTCACAAGCGTCTGTTGAATTGCCTACGTATACTCGGGACGAAGCGCCTCTCCGGTTGACGCGGCCCAGGCTCTCCTGGCCATGTGTGCGATGGCCCATGGTTAGTCTCCCGCCCAGCAAGTGGGACAGCAAAAATACAATACGTATGATAATTTCAACTTTTGTATACTCCGGAGTAATTTTGCTCAAGGCGTGAACTACTATCTATGATATCTGTTCTGTGTCGGAGACCGGAAGCTGACCTTAATTATCAATCTACAGACTGCCCTCTTCTCAGTTATCTCCGGATTCTGAATTGGGGTATACTAATTCGCGTCGTCGTCATTGATGGCCGCTAGCATATGGTAAGCTTCTAGCATAAGTGCAGTAATCAGGTGGAGGATATCCCGAAAGCGCCAATCATGAATGCGGAGGAACTTCTTTTTTGAAGCGACCGCAGTTTCTAGGCGGATGTGGGGCACCCGAGGTCTGTTGATTCGCATACTTGCGAACTGGTTGACGAGGCCAACGGCAAGGTCGACGATTCTATATGTACTATGCTTTAAGCGCTCGATGCATGGCCGGCATGATGAAGCGCCAGCCTGACTGCTGGCCACTGGAGGAGTTCTTATTTTTCAGTTTCAACTATTCACGAAGATCACGATTGTCCTCGAGAACCATACCCTCATTCTTGACGATTGCTGCTCGTCTTAATATCATTGTGACGATCCTTTCCTCTGGCAGCTTGCTCTTTCTGGGGTCATCCCCTGTAGATACTTGGATACCCTCGTGCTCTTATCTGGGCGAGAGCACACTCCTGTCTGGACTTGGACAAGTCGGAGCGAGTGATGTGAAGAATCCATGCGTTTCCTCGCTGCCAATCTCTTGGGAGCATCCGCCCAATCCCTCTGCGCTCGACTCTCGATTACTTGCATCTTGATCGTTATATTAGGCGGGTTACAGGAAGTCGCTGCGGAAATCGACTCGGTTTTCAAATCGGTACGCCTACATCGCAAACCCCCATATTCGCCGTAACTACAAAGCATCTGCTAATAATATCTTTGCAAGCGACCCGACCTTTACCCTCCGATCTTAACATTCGAGCATCGCATTGCCCAGAAGCTTCAACCAGGTTATATCTTTCTGGGCCCGTACGAGGCAGACAATTCAGGTCCTTACATCTACGATAACGATGGGGTATGTTCTTTCCGGATTTCTTGTGTTTGCGCTGGTGTACTGACGATTATAGAACCTAGTATGGAGCGGTTGGGGCAATTCCGGCCCAGGAAATGCCCATGGAATGCATGTATGCCGGTACAAAGGAAAAGACCATCTCTGTTTCTTCCAGGGGATTCAGCAGAACGGATACTGCAGGGGCCATGGCGTTATTATGGACAGTAATTATCATATCGTCAAGACTGTGGTTCCCGGCGGCGGCATGGCAGCTAGCGATATGCATGAATTCATGCCTATCAACAACGGAAAGACAGCTCTGATGACTGTTTACCAGCAGCGACAGTTCGATATGAGTATATGGAACGTCAAAGGGGGCATGGGCTGGTTGATGGAGAGCGTTTTCCAAGAGGTCGATGTGGAAACAAACGAGGTTCTGTTCGAATGGAGATCGCTCGACCACGTCGACCCGTCCTTAAGCTATACATACCCTGGCCAAACAGATACCTCGGGCACCGGGCTGGAACCGCGCTCCCCGTGGGATTACTTCCATATCAACTCGATCGATAAGAATGCAGATGGAGACTACCTCATCTCCTCGCGCCACACATGCGCGATTTACAAGATTTCGGGCAAGGATGGCTCGGTATTATGGCAATTACACGGGGCGAAACCCTCATTTGAAAACATCAACTTTAGCTTCTCACAGCAACATGATGCCCGGTGGCTTAGTGACAACTCAACGCATACCTTGTTGTCATTGTACAACAACGGCTTCAACGGCTTCAATAGGACGCACGACTACTCGTCGGGCATGATCATTCTGATAGATCATATGAATAAGACAGCCACACAGCTGTACGAATATGCGCCATCAAATCACGATATGATCAGCTCCAGCCAGGGCAACATGCAGGTGCTGCCAAACGGAAACGTTTTCATGGGCTGGGGAAACAACGCCTATATATCAGAACATGATGAGGAAGGCAATCTGCTCTTATGGGGCTATATTGATAAGGGTAGGATCATGAATTATCGTGCTCAGAAATTTCGGTGGGAGGGCAACCCCACCGACATTCCGGCTCTATGGACGTATTCCAAGTCGACCGACCCGTCTTCCCCAACCACCTTCTACGCCAGCTGGAATGGCGCCACGCGCGTCAAGCACTGGCGATTCTACGGCGCGAACTACTCCACCGGCAACTATAGTCTCATCTACAAAGTCCGAAAAGACGGATTCGAGACCTCGTATACGGCCGCTGAATTCTACCGCTTTACATACGCCGAAGCCCTTGATGGACAAGGCAAGGTGCTCGGAAAGTCGCGCGAGCAGTTCACCTTTACTCCATCTCCTATCCTCCAGGAGTACTGCGACGACACCACCTGCGAGAACACGCAGGCCTATGGCGTCCCCGGTGAAGAAGATGCAAAGGCGATCATCCCGCATATTGGTCTCAATACTGTCCCATGGGTGGACCCTGATAATCCTGGTGCGCATCTTACATGGGGACACACATGGCCACCTACAGCATCCGACGAGCCCGAAACTCCCCCGGGGGCTCTAAAGCAGGCTTACAGTAAGCATCCCAACCACCCTTACCCATATGTTGCTCCAGCTAACAACCTAGTAGATCAAGTAGGATGGGTTACACCAGCCCTGGGCGTTGTCATGACCGCCGTCGGCATCTACGTCGTGCTACGGATGTATCAAAGACACCAGTTCTCTGGCCGACTGGGTCGGAGATCATCCGAGCCGCTGAATGCGACGAGCGAGGGGAAATCTTCCTTGCGCGTTTTGAGTCTTCCGTGGTGGAGCTTACGGCGATGGATGTCCGGTGAACCACCGCGTTACTTCCCTTTGACGGACCAAGAGGAATTACGGGCTCGGCTGCGATGAGTTAGTTTCTGCAGTATAGTTCGTGTGTGTATATAGATAAATCTCTTGTAATGTATAGGCAGTTTGTATACCATTTGTTAGAGTTAGACATTATATGTCCGAATCCCAAGTAGGTATCCTAAGCCGAGCGGAGTTTCTAGAAGGCTAAAAGGCCACCTGGACAGTGGACATATCATTAGCCTCAAATAGACTCCAAGTTGAAGAAAGTGAAACTCGCAACAGCAAGTCAGAGTGTAGCTCAGCCACTCTCGCCTCAAGCTTCAACATCCGGTGGATTATACTCCATCGAGGTGTATTGAAAAATACGAGATTACGAAGCGCCCTGGGTGGGGTTGGCGTCGCAAGCTTTTGCGCTAATAACTTTTTAAATTGATGGATTGCAGGACGTACCAAAGTAGATTACGGTGGTAAGTCTGGACTTTGAAGTAAAAATGGCAGTAAGAAGAGTATGTTTGATGGGGGCTTGGTTTGTTTAATTAGTACTTACTCGAAAAGAGTGTCCTGCGAGAAAGTATAGAGAATAAGTAATAATAATAAGCTTGGTGACTGATTGAGAAAGTTACTGCGGGAGTCAAAGTATTGATCGCCGGCCTTCATCCCCGGTCTTCATCCCCGGCGGCTGTCAGTTCAAAGTTCAAGTTTACCTTCTCATCCCCCTCTCAGCCTCTCGTTGTTATCTCCGTTTCTTGTCATTCTCTTCTTTTCTTACACTACTGCTATTAATGCTCTCTTCTTCAACTGCTACCGGATATTACTCCGATTACTCTCCTTCCACTCTTTTCTGACGTCGTCACACCCACTAGCGCCCCCAAACGCGCTGAACAACCTGGGTCCTGCTCTTCTGAGCCTTCTCAAACCTCCGCCCTCGATGACTGGATCCAATCGCCAATCTCTGGCTTCTTCTGTTTCACCTGTTAACCAGCCCTCCTCGTCGTCGACTATCAATAATCCCAAGAACCGGAATGCTCATCACTCCCGCAAGACTTCTTGGGCTTCCGGTCTCGATAAAGGCGGCGAACCCTCAACCGACTTCACCACCTACCCGCAACAGCGTCGTCGCGGGGAATCCAACGTGTCTCTAGCTCACGTCTCGGAGGGCTCCTCTGGCCGCTACGACGACGACGACGACGACGACGACGACGACGACGGCGCAGACGCCAAAATGGCCTTGAGGAATACTACCTCCTTCGAATGGAACGAACGACATGCCCGCTCCCGGTCTCAGAGTCAGCCACAGATGCCGAACTTCGATCCGGTTGAGAGATCCCCCCCTCGCCCGGGGCCCGTGACCTGGATGTCACTGCCCCGGAAGAAACAGCTGGCCCTACTAGGTCTCTGTCGAGTGTTTGATTTTCTCCAAATAGCCTCCGTGCAAGCGTACATGTTTTACCAGCTCAAGTCCTTTGATGAGAACCTTTCCGATTCCGATGTTTCAACTCAAGCCGGTATCCTGCAGGGTGCCTTTACCGCCGCGCAGTTTGCGACGGCTATCCCGTGGGGTCGTGTTGCCGATGCGGAGTGGGGTGGACGCAAGTTCGTCCTTCTTGTTGGTCTTTTAGGGACTGCGGCTTCTTGTTTTGGTGTTGCCTTTGCGACCTCGTTCGCGCAGGCCGTGTTCTGGCGTTCGTTTGGTGGCGCCATTAATGGGACTGTGGGGATTATCCGGACTATGATTGCTGAGAATGTGAAGGAGAAGAAGTACCATTCCCGAGCGTTCTTGATTCTCCCAATTGGATTCAACATTGCCGCTCTTTTTGGACCTGGTAAGTACCAGAACTACCTGAAGCAATTGACTTCGGCTAACAGCTGTAGTTATGGGTGGAATGCTCTCCGACCCTGTCCGGAGTTATCCTCGCCTCTTCGGCCCCAACTCCTCGTTCGGAGGTGAACATGGGGTGGAGTGGCTCATGCATTATCCTTATGCGTTGCCCATGTTGGCTAATGCGGTTTTCCTCACTTTCTGTGCTGGTTGTGTCGCCGCCGGTCTCGAAGAGGTAAATAACTGTATTCTTGGTATTTGCGCATAGCTAACGTTCGTTCCTAGACTCTGGACGCGTGCAAAGGAAAGCCTGGCCTCGGCACTTTTTTTCTACGACTCATTGCGCGTATGGTCAGAGCGGTTGTGCCCTCGTCCTCGCCTCTGTATTCCCGACTACCGTTTGCCGATTATGAAGAGTCAGGGCCGCTCCTCGGCCGAGCAACTGAGACATACGAGCTTGAAGAAAAGGCGACCAAACATAGCCGCCTTGCTCGTATCCTGCCATTCCGACGGATCTGGACCAAAAACGTCTTGTGCACTCTGTTGGCTCAAGCCTTTTTCGACTTTCAAATGGGGTACGTTCGTTGACCAGCTGGCTGAAATAAACGCTGACCTGAATAGTGCATTCAACAACCTCTGGCTTCTCTTCCTCTCAACCCCCCGATATGACTCTAACGACCCCGCCAGCCCTGCGCAGAGACTTCCGTTCGGCTTCACCGGCGGACTGGGCATGCTACCTCAGAGTGTTGGCTTCGCGACAGCAATCCTCGGCGTCATTGGCATGATCCTCCAGTTCACCATCTACCCCTCTATCAACAGCCGCTTAGGAACAGCTAAGAGCTACCAATACTTTCTCTCCCTCTTCCCCGTGGCCTACGCTTTCGCTCCATACATCGCCCTCGCACCCTCATCTAC
Source organism: Aspergillus cavernicola (assembly GCA_027569065.1). Classification (NCBI taxonomy): domain Eukaryota; kingdom Fungi; phylum Ascomycota; class Eurotiomycetes; order Eurotiales; family Aspergillaceae; genus Aspergillus; species Aspergillus cavernicola. The sequence goes on along the minus strand of JAPDEK010000072.1, from coordinate 61,566 downwards.
CCCACCTCCCGGACAAGCGAACGGCGGCTGGGTCTGGTTCTCCATCATCGTCGTCCTATTCCTACAAGTCACAGCACGAACATTCACCCTCCCCACCTCAATCATCCTCCTCAACAACTGCTCCCCTCACCCTTCCGTCCTCGGCACCATCCACGGCATCGGCCAGTCTGTCTCCTCTGCCTTCCGCACTATCGGACCTATCTTCTCAGGATCCTGGTACGGCTACGGCCTAGAAATCGGAACAGTGGGGTTCGCCTGGTGGCTCGTCGCCATTATTTCAGTATTCGGCTGCGTCGCTGCTATTTTCGTCTACGAGGGATCCGGTCATGAGGTTCTTCTTCCTGGCGAGGAAGATGAGTTGTGATCGTCTCTTTTCTTATATATATACATATATACCTCTTTTTTTGTTCTTTTATCTTGGCAAAGATCACATCACATCACTTGTATTGTATATATTGGTGGGACACGTGCATAGTCAGTGTGGTCTCTTCATGTTCTTGCACATCCTGCATTTTCTGTTATTCTTCTGCTTGATACCTTGATTTGCTTTGGTTATGTTACGGATGTACGAGGTGAAAAAAGAGGATATGAGTTTGACTTAGGGTACTAGTAGATCTGGATACATAACATAAAATAAGATAATACATAGAATATCATCAGTGAAATATAAACAAAGTGAAGTAAAGCAAACTACCGCTTCAACGCCGCAAACCGTCTCGTCAACTCATCCAGCTCCGGAATCCCGCCACTCCGGTCTCTCCCCCGTTGACTCGGACTCGGACTACCCATTTCAGCGGAATTATCATTGTTGTTGTTGTTGTTGTTATTGTCATCTGGCACTTTGACTCTTGGATTCGGATTATCGGATCTCGGTCCCGGCGGCGCTATACTCACGGGACTCTTTCCAGAGAGTTGATGGGCATGTACCCCCCTTGGCGGCGTTGCGCGAGTTAACTCCGTTCTCTCGGATCCATCTTTTTGGTCCCCGATGTCTAGACCTAGATCGCCACCACCACTACCACCATCCCCTCCTTCCTCATGATCAATATCATCAAGATGAGAATCCCCCCAAGAAATCTTATACGCCCGCGCGATCTCGCGAAGATAACTCTCCACAAGCTCCGCGCTCGGCGGCCTCACCCGTAACCCCTTCGCAAGCCGTTCAGGGACTTTCACATCAGCCAGTTTATTCTCCGACGCGAGGGCCATGAAGTCCTTCCCGTAGCGGTCTGCTAGTAGCGAGCGGAGCATTGTCAGTTCGCGTACTTCTGCGGGGAAGCGGGACCAGGCGTAGAAGATTGCCGTGGAGGCTTCGTCGAGGGCTGGGTCTAGGTAGCAGGGGTCTTCTCCGGCTGCGAGATGATTTTTTGGGTTCGGTGTTGTTGGATGTCGTGGTGGCGCTGTAGATGGTTTCGATATTCCCGATCCAAATATACGGAAGAATCCCCCCCCTCCCCCTCCTCCCCCTTTCGTCTCCCCTCCCTCAGCTCCAACCTCCCCACCACCACCACTCCTCTCCCTCTCCTTCGCATTCAGAAGCCCAATCTCCTCCCTAACCCTCCCCCTCATCCTCCCCCCCGCATCCCCAAAAGCCAACCCATCCAAAACCCCGGCCCTCGCCAACAACAATTCACAATAAAGCTCAACCATCTCCATAACCTCCACCGCAATATCCGTGGCAATCACATTCTCGACGCGGATGCGCGCTGACGCATCGCGGTTGGATTCGAGTAACTGCGCGAGTTCGCGGCGTTGGACGACGGAGGACGCGGTGGATTTTTTTTGGAGGAGGCGGAGGCGTGGGATTAGGAGGTGGAGGGTTGAGGTTAGTTTTGCCTATGGGTTTTTTTGGGTTAGCATTTAGCTGGGGGGGTGGAGGGATGGGGAGTGCGGGGTTGGGGTTGGAGGGGAAGGGCTCGTGGGTTTAGGGGGGAGTAGGTTGGTTGGGAGGTTTGGAGCCCTGTAGGGGGTACTTGCTGTTTGTGGTGACGGTGGCATTTTGTGAGTTTACTCCGTAGAGTTTGAGAGTAGAGTGTCGACTCTGTCAAGGGGAGACTTGAAGACGTAGCCTGGAGTTATGTAGGCAGATAAGATACCGAGGGCGGAGCCGCGGTGAGGGTAAACTTTCTGCCTTAGGCATCACTATTTTCCAGTACTCGTGTCGAGGAAGTTCCATGGAACGATCACTAATATCCAATAGTAGTGAAGTATATTTTGTTTAAGTATAATGTATATATTTTCGCTGAGAACAAGAAAATAAAGTAACCTAGTATGCATAGAATGAACCAGTCAAGCAGAGCTGATGAAGCTGGAAGCTGGGAATAATCATCATCCAATCAATATACAAGAACGTCAATCGTAAGAGGTATCCCAAGAAGTAAAATCAATATCAGGTAAAAGGTAAGGTAAAAGGTAAGGTATCCAAGAAGAGAATCAAAATCAAGTAGGTATCAAGAAGAAGAAAAAGAAGAAGTATGTGTCAAGTGGTTGTTGGTGTAGTATGGTATCGTTGAGGTTGGATGAGCCGCTGGTATAATCCGATATGGTATGCCTAGTAGATGGTAAAAGGCTAGAATGATATGGCTGCCATTGCAACGACGGCGAAGAGGGCCATCATTGCGTTCTGGCTGTGTTGATGGGCGCCCGACGTCGGGCTGGGGGATTCTTCTTCCGGTTCGCTCGTGGTGGAAGAGGAGGCGTAGGCTTCGCCGGAGCTGGTTTCGACGAGCACATGGGGTTTGTATGTGTAGTCAGGGAAGCCGCTGCTGGAAGGAGTCTCATTTGAGGAGGAACTTGAGTGTGAGATGACCTCCGTGGATGAGGAGGTCTTGGTGGTGCTAGAGCTCGTGCTTGTGCTTGTGCTGGTCTTGGTGGTGGACGATGAAGTGGCGGTAGAGGTTGTTGCGGTTGCGGTACTAGTGCTGCTGGTGGTGGTAGTGGTGGTGGTGGTGGTGGTGCTAGTGCTAGAAGGAGTGGGCGTGCTGGTGGTCTCTTCTTCCTCCTCCTCCTCCTCCTCTTCTTCATCGTCGTCGTCGTCGCCGCCGCCGCTGCTACCACCCGATCCACTAAATACAACAATGCTAGCCGTTTCTCCCTTGGGAACAGTGACCACGCAGAAGTTGGCGCCGCCCGCACCATCAGTTGAGGAGCCCGTCACCTCGTTGACTCCGTTCTCGGCCGGGTCGATCTTGCACGGAAGGCCGTTGCAGCCGCCACCTTCGCACTCGATTTCGACTCCAAAGTCGGGCACCTCGTTGCGGAAGGGGGTGGCGGGCTCCAGGTAGATCGGGTTCCATCCAATCTTCACGAACGTGTTTCCGTCGCCGTCGGTGTTGGCGCCTGCAACATACGGAGACCAGTTGCCCCAGGGGTTCGACGAAGTACCCCACACACAGGCGATCTCAGGACCGTATCCTGGAGGGTTGATATAGAAGCTGCTTTGTTAGTACAAAGCTTACAACAGAAACTCGAGAGGAGACTCACTGGGCAGCAGTCTCACACCAGTATTCGAGATCCGGTACAGCAAGAGTAGTCACGTCCTCAACCAAGGTAGGAATCAACATGGCCTCGTTACCCGGCAGGACAGTCTGACAGATCGAGACAACATCGCCGCAACGGTTGACGGCCTGGACAGCCCCGGTTCCATCCTGGCAGTACGGCTTATCGGGGAAAGGCTTTTCGATCTCTCCATCGTCATTGCAGTACAGACCGCCGTTCTAATTCGTCAATATACACCCGTCTATTGCTCAATTAGGCGGCTTACCATCGACATCGGATACGAGTACGAAGTTGCCTCCGGGTCCCACTGCATCGACACCTGGCCAGGAGGACAGGCATACGGGCAGTAACCACCGGCCTTGCACGACTGGTCAGGGCTCATGGCCCAGCCGGCGTTCTTCGAACCCGGAGTGACGGAAACCAGGCCAGCATCGGACGGGAACGAACAGGTGCCGCCTCTCTTCTCGTGGACATCCTTCTTCTCGTGATGGTGCGAGTGACCGTGGTTATGCTGCGAGGCCTCGACAGCGACGGCGCAGAGCAAAGCGGATGCGTAGATTAATCTCATAGTGTAGCGAATTGAGCCTGCAGTGCTGTTCGTGAAAAGGAGTGTACGGTAAATGCGCGCGACGCAACGGCTGGAAACAAGTCCACCGGAAAAGGAATAGAAAAAGAAAGAAGAAGCGTGGTGAAGAAGTAGAATAAGGGGAGAAACGAAAGACTATGGTCAGGGCCCTGATAACGAACGACTCGGGGGTGAGAGAGAAAGAAGAGAAAGAGGGAGATTGAGGATCCGAGGTGCAAACAAAGACGGCTCCAAGCGCCAGAGCCCCGACGCCTCCAAAGTTCGAACTTGCCCTGACGAGAAAAGTGGAAAAAAGGGACTCGGACTTGGGCAAGTTGCCCTGGCATATCGCCTAATCCAGTTTACTTCGAAGCTATCAACACGAATTTTACCTAATTTAGCTAAGCCACCGCTGCAGCGTCAGGGGTAGTAGCCAATAGTAGTCAGGAGTCCTCTCATTGTCCCCCGCGGTTCGTGGATGCCGAATCCACTTCCAAATTGACCCAATCTCCGAAAAGCCAATCAGCGCCACAATGAATCCTTTTGTGTGATGGACTCGCATCACGTTACCCCATGGAGCAAACACACCACCACCAGACACGAAGCATAATAGAGTGTGAGAACTACCTAGGTATTCAAGATGCCTCCACGTCTGTGTTACTATTCAGTGACTATTCCGTGTCACAGCCGTGCTTCTGTACTTCAAAACTAAACTGTCACAAAGTCTAGGCCCAGCGATCGTTATGTCCAATGCCACTATCCAGTCTTGAAAAGGGGCCACATGGCCAGTCTTGGGAGTTGATGGAACGTCACTAGCTGAGCACTGCCAATAGTCGCTGCTAGTCTGGAGCGACAACCCCGCGGAGTATCTACGCCGGGATTTCCGTAGCCCTGCAGTGCTGGCAACCTGGCACTGGCAGGAGCTCCAACGGTTGATCTTGAGTCTTGACTCGGCTGATCGCTAATTGGGTTTCTCTAGCCGAATCAACCGAAATTAAAAGAGATCAACCTTCAGCAGGCTGCTCCTCCAGCTCCCTCCATCCATCAAACCAAGTGATACCCTCCCGCCATCCCCAAGCAACGCAGTAATGCTGCGCCAGCAACTTCCACTCCTCCATCTCGTCGAGCATCTCAAGCCCAGCCACCCGCTCCTTCTCCTCCTCACCCACCCATCGCCCCCACAGGAAATCCACATCCGCCGCCGCCTGCCCCCCATCAAAGCCCTGCTCGTCGAGGCGTTTCCGCTGCGCCCCCAAAGACGCATACTTGTGCAACGTCTGGAGTTGGATTCCGCGAGTCGCAAGATTCGCAACCATCGTCCGCCCAAACGCATCGTCAGGCCGAATCGGCTCGTATAGAACTAGAGCAAGGGTTTCGGTTCGGTCGTCTGATGGCGGAAACAAGGTTTGTGTGAAGAACCGCACCACGCCGTCGGCTTCATTGGGGGAGAGATATATTAGACAGCATTCGGATAGTAGTAACGTAGGTAGCGTCGTGTCCACCGTCTCTTGCAGTCGGTTTACGGGACTTGTCGCGGGCAATGTCTCATTCTCTGCTCTTTGTGCGAGCGTTCGTAGATCAACCGGGTGGATATGGTAGGCGCGGGAGTGCAATTCATCCCCTCCGTCGGAGATGGTAACGTCCTCTAGACGTCCCAGCACTCTTTGTAGCAGTGCTGTGCCCCGGATAGCCTTGATCTTGGCGGCGTTGTTGACCGCAAAGTCGATTTCATGGTAGACGAGGTTATTCTGCGCCTCGGGCGAGGACAAGAGTCGGAAGACGCGCGTGTCGGAGCCTGCACCAAGTGAAATTATTTGTTTCTTCTTCTGCTTCCACGTAGGATCCGAACCCGGCGTTGATCCTAGAAATCGAGAGACGAGTTGATCAATTGCGGTCGTGCGTACATAAGTTCCTATCCACAGTCCACAGTCAGTCAAATTCAACAAAAAAAATAAGTTATTGAAGGGAACTCACCTCTATTAATAATCGGCAGCCGCCTCGTCTCCTGTCCTGGAGGTGTTAATGCCCTCGCATGGGGATCGTCTAGGTACCCCAATCCCACCGCACTCAGCCTGGAGACGCTGGCGTCATTGTCCGTCCCTTGCACAACTCTGTCATTGTGTCCTCGAGAGCCAGAGCCAGGACCCTCGTGTCCACCGCGACCTCGGAGTCGACCACGGCCGGCTCCCCGACGAAGGGTGTTGAGATTGGGAATTTGTGAGGCTGACATGGTGGGGTCATGATGAAGCTTGGTTTGTGGAGAGCCGGAGCTGTCGAGCAGTCACTTCTAGTGGGTTTCATGTGGCCCGGTTACTAACGCACTCTTTTCCCTGCATGCGATTTTTTTTAACAATAGATAGTGATTTTTTAACTTGATGGATGTAATGCGCTTGGTAGTATAGCTACCATTGTATTCTTATGTGCAAAAATCTAAGGTAAACTCTAGGAATGAAGGCTAAGACCGACGTCACCGTTTCAACTTTTCCGACCAGACAAGAACTTCTATAACATCCATGCAAAAAGCGTCCACATCACGCAAAGGTAAATTGGTTCCGACACAGCGGACATGTACTCTGGTTACTGCTCTTGAACCATCGGTAAAGACAGACCGAGTGGAAGGTATGCTTGCATGTCGCGCAGCGTTTGTTTGGCGTCTGCATGTCCGTCGAGATGACCGAGTAGCAAATCGCGCACTCGCTCTGGCCCTTCAATGCTCCTTGGACATTCTTGCGGAATGCCAGTAGCCCGTCTTCCAAGTGCCCGTTCGCAAACATAATGACACCCTGGATGATGATAAGCCAGCTCTTCCACTTCTTCTCGTCCACCAGCACTCGACTTCGCCCGACAACCAGGGCGGGGTGTAGTGGATAGGCAGCGGGGAGCGATATTGATATTGAAACAGGGGGTGAATCCTCGTCGACCGGGATACTGGCGATGATCTCGGCAGTTTTTGATGAGACCTTTACATTGAGTGCGCGTTCCTCATCCGGATCCTGGGTTGACATCCATTGAGTGACTCTTTCCAGAGCGTCTTCGATAATCAGCGGCGAAATCTGCAATGGTCAGTCATTTTTAATTCAAGAGACGTATCATGGTACTAACGGATTTCTCTGTCCAGGCTTCTACAGGACCCTTGACGCGCTTCTTCGCGTCGAGCCACCAGGCTTTGGTCAAGTTGGCAAGATGCTTCAAGCATAAATAATACAGATGAACAAGCAACCACTGTATCTCCTTCTCGTAATTATCGGATTGATCGAGCCTGAAAGATCGAATCTCCACTTTCGAGGCATCCACAAGCTTTCCGTGTGCTTTCTGGAGGAAATCGAACATAAATTCCAAAAGCGGTGGTAACACATCATGCTCCTTAATGTTCGAAGCATACTGTTCTTGGAGGGTAAATGACTAGAAGCTTGGTTAGCTAGGGTCTGCTCCCGCATATTCACAAAAGATGAAAACCTACCGCGTTGTCAAAGTGATCGAAGACTAATTTCCAGCTCAAGAGATAAGACCTTATATCGGCCCAAGTCTTGTCATCTCCGTAGGTTAGAGATATTGACTCCATCGTTGGCGCGCCAAGTAACAGAGATAAGATCTCATATGGAAGCTTGACCTCTGTTTTTGACAGCGCCACATCAAAAGATACTTGCTCTTGAACGCTTGGTATATATCGGTGAAGGAGAGTGTAGGCCGCATGTTGAAGGACGAGGCTATGGGCCGTCAGGAGAGGGAAAACTCTGGCAACTTCTTCCAGGTTCCCAATCGGCATCGTCTTGATCAACCGACTGAGGCGGTCGACAGTGAGGTCGCGGGGTAGATGAAATGTGGTAGAAGAATCTAAATCCATATTAGCATAATGATCCATCTGGTATAGTGCTCGAGACTGACCGAATTTCCAAAGAGTCGAAGTGAGATCGTTGAAAAGTGTTTTCTTTCGGTCAGCCCAGGCATCCTTCACATCATCGTTGCTTTCATTATCTTTCACAATTGACTCTAAACAGCTGAAGAGTCTGAAGGATGAATTCAGTACAACCAGGCCTCCATCTCCTCCACTGACATTTTGCCATGTCAAACTGAGAATTTCCATGCAATCCTCCCAATGCGGGCCATACATTTCCTTTACATTGGGAAATGCAAGAGTTAGTCCTTTGAAGATTTCGGCTTTGAGGCTGAGAGATATTTGCTCCGACTGGAGGCATTGTACCAAGTGCTTCACAAAGAAAATTAGGCGTTGCGTTGGCATAGACGCCATAGGGTTCACCTCTTCCTCTCCGGATAGGATCAGGTTGAGCAAAGACAGCTTTCGGAGGCCTTCATACTATTAGTCAAGACATTCTCAATAAGTTCGGGATGGAATACTAACCGTCCATCTTCTCATCCTCAACCTTTAACCCAGTGGAGTCCGCCACGAATTCATTGCACACTCGAATACCAGCAGGATTTGAAAGGATTGCATGTCGCAAGACAGCCACCCAGGCAGCGGAGCGGATAGCATTGGCTGATCGAATTTCTTTGCATAACTGCCCAACCACCTCGGGAGAGTGAGCAATGTGGGACGGGTCCATGCCATCCATAATCTTAGCAAAAGCCTCTCCAATTCGATAATCAACCGGTGATGTACCATCTAGCCGCTCGAGCTTGACTTTCCAGACAGAAGCAATAGCGGACGAAACGGTCTCCTCTGTGGATTCAAGTTGCTCAGTTGATGAAGTCCACCCGCGGATGATCTTTCGCGCATCGTTGACGATTTCACGGTATTCCTCGCGTTGCTCGTGGACCAGTGGTCCAGCGATGTAGCTGTACCTTTCAATGTCAAGATCATCTTCAACCAGCTGTGTCACCAAGGGCAGATAAAAAAACAAGGCCTCAAGAACTTCCAAGCCAAGATGCTTAGTGATCTCTACTGAAGATAGCACCCGGACAGTAAAATGCGTGAGTCTAAATGCAGTTGAACATTGGTTCGAATCGCGCGGAATATTCTCGTATCGTTCGGCAAATGTCTCAGACAACTCCCGCTTGACCAGATGCACAACACCTGAGAGTGGGCTCGTAACCGTTGTTGATAAACGGGGAGGCAGTTCAAGGAAGGGCCCCAAAGCTTCCTCCCACATTTGCCGAGAGGGAAGAACGTCCCTGGCCAGCTGGCTAACTTCTTCGGGGTTTGAACTGCGTAGCAGTTCTTCGGCGATGTCCACCAATGATTCGACCCTTATTCAATTAGCCCCGGGCTCAAATTGCGTAAAATAGAAGAAAGCATTAACACAGGTCACTTACGATAATGACTCCTCATTAGCATGAGCCAAGTTGTGCTGTAGAATCTCGAGGCTTGCTTTAGTGCTTGTCTCGCCAACCGCTGACTTTTTCAGCAGGCCAATCAATGACTCTGCCAGACCAGCAATCTCTTCTGATGGAGATTCTGTTAGGAATAGTACCTTTCCAGTCAATTTCGAACCCTGACTTCCACATTGAAACCTCTCAGCTGCGCTGGGAGCAGACGTCACGATCTGCTTTAACCCAGTCAATGCGTTGAAAGCCTCATCCTCCACAGATAAAGTATCAACAATCGAAACGAAAATTGAGTCTTCCAATTCCCTCTGACTGGTCGGGTTTTGAAGGGCGGAAATAACGACTGCCCAGTGCAACTGGCTCCCTTTACAAGCCAATTCCAGAGCCCGCATAACTAGTGGACCGAGGATCTCCCCGTCCACTTCCTTGAAGTCGAGGTTCAAAAGAAGCTTCTGAACAGCACTTGCATTAGTCATTACGTTCTCAAGCTGTGCAACTTGCTTGACAAGCTCCATAAAGCTTGGGGCAAACTCGGGCCAAGAACGACAGAGTAAGACAATTGAAATCAAGTGATCCCCACTTGGAGAGAACAAAAGCTCGGGCGTATCTTTTTGTATGAATTCTAGAAGCTCTTGGGAACGCTGCGCGACTTGCGGAACTTTGCGAACCATCTCTTCGACAACCGCTGCCGCCCCATAAGGCTTGCCATTTCGAGACTGCAACACTTGCAAGCAATTGTTCAAAAGGCTGAAGTTTAGATTCTCAAGCGTGTGCAATGTTTTGATTTCGTAATCTCTGTCTGCAAGACTGGACAACACACAGTTTTCCATAGAAAAAAGCCGCCCAGCCTGTGCACATACTGCATCCTGTGAGGACTTGAAGACCTTGGACTGTTCGGGCGAAGATAGTCGGACAGCTTCAAGTAAGTCACCAGAGAGCCTTGTCCACAACTCGTTGAAAGCGATTTCGTAGTTGAATGCAATCAAAGCAGTCAGATAATCGGAGCAAATATCTTGGGACGATCTGGCTGGTAGTGACCACTGAGGAGCTTCCTGCTCGGGCTTCACATGTTGCACTACTAGAGGGGAAATCTTCTCCTGCAAAAGTTTCACTGTGTCCTGGTCAGAAAGCCCTTGAGCAAGCCACAAAGCAGTTTCAACATAAATCTTCCAGCCGCCCGTTCGATTCTGTAGCGGTTCGTCCCTTGAGCTCACCCCTTCATGTAGTGCCTCCATCAAAGCTGTAGCGCTTGACAACCCAATGGCATCATCACTAGTAGAGTTGGCATCTAGCTTCGCTAGCGTTTGTATCGGAATGAGCTGCAGCAATTGGTAGATGTTTGACCAAAAGGAGCCGGGGCTACTCTGAGACCCTTTCCGTATATACTGGAGCAATCTCTTCGAAGGAGACGTCTTGCCGGAGTACTCATCAGTCCATACTGAAGGGCGTGCAGATGTCACATGTAGTAAAGCTTCTGACAAGTCGGAGGCGGAGCCAAGTTGAGTTATAGAGAGCGATTTGCCGATCAGAGCTGCGCTAATCAGTCTCCAGTCCAGTTCTTCCGGCTCTCCAGAGACAGCAGTTCGAATGAGTATGTAGACTGGGCGGCGGACAGTAGGGTCATCATGATAGCAAAAGGTCCATAATGTTTTACTGCCGAGTATGTTCTCTATAGTGGGGAGATCACTCTGACGATCTTCTTTCGTGGTGTTTCCTAGACTTTGTTAGCAAACTTATTTCCAGCGATACAAATGTACGTACCTAATATCCGATTGAACAAGAAGATAGCTGTTCCTACTGCACGGGCGTACTTTGACTCTGCATCCTCGGGCTTGACGGTCCTTTCATCGCTCAAGGTGAGAGGAGTCTGCTGAAGGATGACATCATCTACAAAGTCAAGAATAGCACTCTGATAGACCTTCCACACTCCCTTTCTCTTCTCTTCCGTGGAGAATACCCGCGCAAATGACTCTATGGCCGATTGGTGAACTGGTTTATCGTTGTCATAGACCCCAGCCAGCCACGCCCCGATAACCTTGGGTAGAAAGCGGGCGATCCGCTTTCCAACGAGGGAAGCAATAGATCCTTGAACTGAATGCGCGATTTGCCTCACTTTGCGGTATAGGTCAATCGACGCTCGAGGGTATATTCTTATCTGTCGAGGGTTAGAATCCTTCAGTGCTTTTAGTAAACTTAGTAAACCTACCCAAGCTTCCAGGAACCCGTCGTCAAGGGTACCACCATTCTTCTCTACAACAGAAACGTGAGACTTAATATCATCTAGAGCTTTCGTCCTAGTGACTTCGTCCTTTTTCGAAAAGTTCTTGAACGCAATCGCTAGTTGCGGTTCAGATATCCGGGACAGATCTGGTGGCTCAGCCACATATGTAAGAGAGGATAACTCTCTTCCTTGATTCGACACAGACGACGAGAACCCCCCAAAGCCGCCAAAAGCACTAGCAGCAGCACGGCTGCTCGACGCTTGAGATTTGAACTTTTTGCTCATAGTAATAATGTGGGGTAGGCGGGGTGGAGAGAAAGAAACGATCAGCGGAAAGATATATGGGACGAAGAACAAAGGCAAAGAGAGAAAGCAGAAGAAAAGAAAATAAGGAGCTCAGCCAAACGGATCCTCTTGACTGACTGTCATCCCAAGCTTGTTGATGTCAACGAGTGAACAACTGAAGAATAATCACGGCTTGTCGGCGACCTTATCGAGATCTCACGTGATCTGGTGTCATCAATCTCCCAAAAAGGCAAAGCTCAACGCGAGCGTGGGCCGAAAACGAAGGCGCCTCGTTCTGACGTCGGGCTTCGTTTTGATCTCTCCAGCTTCACGCTCGCATCTCACAATGAAATTTTTCATTGAGTAAGTGCTGCATACTACTGCGTAATGAACTACAGTATCTAATAGCTTTTCCGTTTTCCCATAGTGATCTCCCCGTCCTCTTCCCTTACCCGCGTATATACCCCGAGCAATATGCCTACATGTGTGGTCTTAAGAAGACCCTCGATTCTGGGGGTCACTGTGTTCTGGAGATGCCTTCGGGTACCGGGAAGACCGTTACACTATTATCGTTGATTGTCGCCTATCAAATGCATTATCCCACGCACCGAAAGCTCATCTACTGTTCTCGAACAATGTCCGAGATCGAGAAGGCCTTAGCAGAGTTGAAGGAGCTGATGAAGTATCGTACCCAGCAGCTGGGGTATACTGAAGATTTCCGTGCTTTGGGGCTTACCAGTCGAAAGAACCTGTGTCTACACCCATCCGTCAAGCGAGAAAAAAGTGGTACGGTAGTTGACGCCCGGTGTCGGAGTTTGACTGCTGGATTTGTCAAAGAGAAGAAAGAGAGAGGCGAGGATGTCGATCTGTGCGTCTATCATGAGGTATGGAACTTTGAAATGTGGGCTCTATGGATTATAGGAATGACGGGTTTTTTTTTTTAGAATCTGGACCTTCTCCAGCCAACCAATCTCGTTCCTCGCGGTGTTTTCACACTTGATGGGCTTTTAAACTACGGAGAGCAACATAAGCAATGCCCCTATTTTTCAGCCCGGCGCATGGTAAGCTTTGCCTACACTGGTCAAGAAAAGCTTACCTTTCTAACATCGTTCAGATGCCGTTTTGCAATGTTATCATCTATTCCTACCACTATCTTCTGGATCCCAAGATTGCCGAGAGGGTCTCCAAGGAATTCTCGAGGGATAGCATAGTGGTTTTCGACGAGGCCCACAACATCGACAACGTCTGTATTGAATCGCTCAGCATTGATATAAGCGAAGATTCGTTACGAAAGGCCACAAGGGGAGCAAACAATCTAGAGCGGAAGATCCAAGAAGTGAAAAGCTCCGATGCAGATAAGTTGAATAACGAATACATGAAACTTGTTGAAGGGTTGCGGGAGGCCGAACAGGCTAGAGAAGAGGACCAGTTCATCTCAAACCCCGTTCTTCCCGACGATTTACTCAAGGAAGCCGTTCCAGGCAACATACGGAGGGCAGAACACTTTGTTGCCTTCCTCAAAAGATTTATTGAATACCTCAAGACCCGAATGAAAGTCACCCATACCATCTCAGAAACACCCTTGTCATTCTTAAGCCACGTGAAGGAATTGACCTATATCGAACGGAAGCCCTTGAGGTTTTGCGCGGAACGCTTAACTTCACTTGTCAGGACACTAGAACTCATCAACATAGAGGATTATCAACCGCTCCAAGAGGTGGCAACTTTTGCAACTTTGGTTTCAACATACGACAAAGGTTTCCTCCTAATTCTTGAGCCTTTCGAGTCCGAGGCCGCGACGGTGCCAAATCCGATCCTTCATTTTACGTGCTTAGATGCCGCCATCGCAATTAAGCCTGTGATTGAACGCTTCAGTTCGGTCGTCATCACCTCTGGTACCTTATCACCACTGGAAATGTATCCCAAGATGCTAGGATTTGAAACTGCCATGCAAGAATCTTACAGTATGACTCTTGCCCGCCGATCCTTCCTGCCAATGATCGTGACTCGCGGATCGGATCAAGCACAGATATCCTCTTCGTTCCAGATTCGAAACGACCCGGGTGTTGTGCGAAACTATGGAAATATACTTCTCGAGTTCTCCCGCATCACTCCAGATGGAATCGTCGTTTTCTTCCCGTCTTACCTGTACATGGAGTCAATTATCAGCATGTGGCAGGGCATGGGTATCTTGGATTCAATATGGAACTACAAATTGATCCTCGTCGAAACACCAGATGCTCAGGAATCTTCGCTGGCGCTAGAAACTTACCGAACAGCATGTTGCAACGGACGTGGCGCCATACTCCTCTGTGTCGCCCGTGGCAAGGTCTCCGAAGGTATCGATTTCGACCACCACTATGGACGAGCGGTGCTATGCATCGGTGTCCCATTCCAATACACAGAATCACGCATTCTAAAAGCCCGTCTCGAATTCCTTCGAGAAAACTGCCGCATCAGAGAAAACGACTTCCTATCCTTCGACGCTATGAGGCACGCCGCTCAGTGTCTAGGCCGTGTCCTTCGAGGAAAAGACGACTACGGTGTCATGGTTCTCGCGGACCGCCGATTCCAAAAGAAACGAAACCAACTCCCAAAATGGATCAGTCAAGCTCTGTTGGAAAGTGAAACAAACCTCAGCACGGATATGGCAGTGGCAACTGCGAAGAATTTCTTGCGGACCATGGCTCAGCCATTCAAGGCGAAAGATCAAGAGGGTATTTCGACTTGGAGTTTAGCGGACTTGGAGAGACACCGTCAGAAGCAGACGCAGGAGGAGGGCAGGGTACGGCAAGAAGGTCATGTTAATGGGAATGCAGCAAATGGTGCTCGCAATGGGGCGGGGGACGAGTTTGATGATGGAATCGACGAAGACCTTATGATGTTGGATGCGCAGTAAGTCCGTAGGTCTTTTTCAAGACTGTCTATCTGCATGTTTCTTAATAGGATTCCACCATAATTGCCTTTGAAAAGGGTTAGACATGACATGCATGATACCATGGGCGTCTGGCGTTTCTTTGGTTAATCGAAATTACAATACATGATCTGAACCTGAACAATACAAAATGATATTCTATCTTCTTGGTGTATAAAATGCTTTATTAGACACAAGGAAACTTTTGATTTCCGCTAAAACAGTACTCCAAAAAAATCGTGGGACACATGAACAAGTGAAAAAAGTAGACCCAAATAACATAATACAACGGCTAGAAAATGCGCAACAAAGCATGCTTGCTCTACACCACGCACCACGCCTATGCCACAGGTGCAAGGACATCAAATGCACCCGTACCAATGGTTCCAGTCCGACCGACAACAATCCTACTACTAGGGTTGTTGAGGTTATCCCAGTCCCTCTCTCTAACGGCTTCCTTGAGGAACCCGACGGTAGTTTCGAAACTCATCTTAGCCAGAGGGGAAGAGATATCGCTGACGAGCTGGTTGCGGTTGAAAGCACGGAAACCACCAGAATGTGTCATCACGTCACCGATTAGGTTGAGATGGCGTTTGTCGACGGAGATACTGTAACCCTCGAAAACGCCTGACATTTCCTTCACGATGGATGCGCGCGCGGCTTCGACACCATAATGGGTAAGCATGTGGTCGATGGAATTCGTGTACAGGTAATGAGGCTTGATGAGGTCTTGGTAGTCGCGCATGGCGAGCATATTGACACCGTCTGTGATGACGCAGGCGGGTTCGCCCTGTGCTTCGTTTGCTTCGACGAATGTGCAGTTTCCGAGGCCGGGGATGGATTGGATGACTGCGCTGCGAGCGGCTGCTTCCACTAGGGGCAGGAGCAGGAGCTTGGGGGTCGCGATATCGTACTGCAGTTGGACGGAACAGAATGAGCCCTTGTTGGGGTTGAACTTGAACTGCGTGACTTCGGCAAATCTAGACTTCACGTCTTCCTCGCGCAGCTTCGAGTCCTTGGTGTGGCCCTCCTCGTCTAGCTCATCGTCTGAATCGTTGTCGTCCATTTCGACATCGCGTTTCTGGGCCATATCTTCGTCGTCGTCTTCGCGCGTATCCATCTGCCGCACCATTCTCTCCTCTTCCTCCTCCGGCCCTTCGTATGAAACTTGATTGGATCGGTTTTGAGCTCCACTGGCCCGCTTGGCGTCGTCTTTGTCGTCTTCGACATCATCATCATGGGGTTGCTCTTCAGCATCAGCACCTCTCGTGGCTTCCTCGACCGTGCCAACCGAAACACCAATCTCAGGCTGTGCAGCCGAGTGTTTGCTCAGAGATTTCTCGTCGTATCGTTTCTTCAATTCGGATTTCGTAAGCTTCACAAGCTTGGAAATGAACTTATGCTGCAAAGTTGATTGCACATCCCTGACAGTGATCGCGTATTCCGATGTGTATTCTTCTGCGGGGAACAGCGAGATTTCAATATCGTAGATCTTGGCCTTTGTGCTACCCGTCGAGATTCTTTCCTTGACCTGGACCTTGTCCACAACTTCAGCAATACTGAGCTTGCTAATAGCCTTTGCGAATCTCTCGCCGTGCTCTTGAGTTAGCTCCTCGTTCAGGATCAAAGTCATCGTTGGAGTCATGATATGTTTACTGGCGGTCATCACAATTTCACGCAGTCGAGGAATACCCAGTGTCACGTTCTTCGCAGAGTGACCTGCCAAGTGGAAAGTGTTCAGAGTCATTTGAGTGGATGGTTCACCGATAGATTGACCAGCGACAATACCAACAGCCTCACCAGGATCGACGACCGAATTCATGTATTTCATGTTCATCAGGGTGTTAAATCCCTTCTTGGTCATGACGCCTTCGACACCCTTCTTCTTATCTTTGAGAAGCTTATTGTTGTCCTCGTACTACAAAGAATTTTATTAGTCCATAGAATATACATTAAAAGAGGGGGAGCGAGCCATACCTTTTTGAGTGCCTGCGAGAATGCCTCGGATGTACTGCCTAGATTACCTCCAGGGTGATAGAGGGCTAGAACAGGGTCCATAGCATCAACCTTTCCGGACTTGCGCACCTTCTTCATAGCGTCTTTATGCCAATTCGTGACCACCTCTTTTTCCAAAGTGGAGTAGTTGTCCTTCAGACTGACCTGGTCCATAATGGAGAGATGGTTCGACACCAAGAAGTCAAAGTTCTGAAGATGAACCTGTTTTGTGATGTCGAGGCCATCCTCACCGTACAAGAATTGGACAACCGAGCCATCAGACGTCTCCCGGACTGAGGAATCGTATTCGGCTCGCAATCCTTCCATGCCTTTGATCAAGCAGCGTTGTAGGTAACCGGATCTGGAGGTTTTGACAGCGGTATCAATGAGACCCTCACGACCAGCCATAGCGTGGAAATAATACTCTTGAGGCTTGATACCCGTCAAGAATCGGCCGTAGACGTAGCCACCAGCCATAGGGTTCGTGTCGAACGCCCTAAAGCAGGGTAGAGTCTTACCACTGATCATTACGGGCACACGTCGACCTTCCAAAACTTGCTGACCCAGATTGCAAGAAATCAGGTTCGCGTTGACAGAGGTACCCTTGGCTCCCGTGATGGTCATAGACTGCATTTGATTCCATGGGAAGGGTTTCGCCAGGCCCGCCGGAAGACAAGCCTTCGTGATTTCACTAGACAGTGTGGATGATCGAGCATTCGATACCCTATCCAGACCACTCTGTTTATCATCGTCCCGCAGAACTTCTTCCAAGCGTCGTTGCAGTTCGGCATCCTCATCAGGCACTGTTTCTTGATCAAGTGTCACATACTTCAGGGCAGTTTCGCGGCCAATCTTCGGGCCCTCGCTAAGTTTCTCTTTACGCATGCGATTTCCCTCTTCAGTCAACCGAAGATCATCAATACCGCAAGTAAAGGCGCGCATGTTCAGGAATCTGGTCAACAGTCGCCCGAGTATACTGATTAGCTTTCCTGCAACCGTGTGACCGTAGATTTCATGAATAGAGTCGATGAAACCACCTGCAGTAGGTCCAATCTGCTTCTTATCGAGAATTCCGCAAAGCATCTCTCCATCCTTGAATATGACCTTGTCCTCTTCGTTACCCTCTCCCCAGCGATCTCCTGGTGTTGAGGACTTGCTGTCCAGATTGAGGCCTGCTCTTGCAGGCGGCATAATATTCTTGAGGATTGTTGTTATGATTTGCTTACCAGTCCAAAGGGGTTTCGGTCGAATTACTGCCGGAGCAACGACTTCAATCCTTTCAGATACTGTGTGGGAATTCTCGGGTCTCAAACAGCTGTATAACAACTCGTGATAATCTTCCCTCTCAAAGAAGGAATCTCGGCACGTGAACCAGGTACTCATCGAAATATGATCTTGGATCAAACCTCTAAGGGGTTTGCCCGAGGTCGCAACGAGATATTGATGGTCGGCATCGGCAAGCATCATAGCTTCCGCTCGTGCAAGTTCGTTTTGAGGGAAGTGCATGTTCATCTCGTCACCATCAAAATCGGCATTGTAAGTGTTACAATTGGCGTAATGCATTCGAATGGTTTTCTCGTTCGGAAGTACACGAGCCTTGTGACCCATAATAGATGGTTTGTGCAGTGTCGGTTGCCGATTCATCAAGACAATATCTCCAGTGGTGAGGTGGCGGTAGACCTTCTTATTGCGCGAGCCTTTCATCCTCCAGTTTGACGGCGCGAGAAGCTGATTAGCCAAGGCTATCCGCTCGTCAAGGCTCTTGAACTTGAGATTGGTGACTTGCCCAAGCTCATTTTCAATGGCAGCAGCACCGGGATACTTGTCAGGGCCATTGATGACCGCTTGCTTCATCTCCCAGAAGTTGTGGTTGGTAACAGGCTCTGGATAGGTCAACTTCTTCGCGAATATTTCTGGAACTCCAATCTCATTTGTTTCAATGTTCGGATCGGGGGAGATGACACTTCGAGCAGCGAAGTTGACACGTTTTCCCATCATATTCTTTCTGAACAGACCCTCCTTCTTTTCCAAAATCTGTTTGATGCCATTCGCAGCCTGGGCGGCTGCCGCCCCGGATTGGCCGTTCCGATCACGGTCGATCAAGCCATTGACGGTATCCTGAAGTTGAACGATGGCATGGAGAAGGTCGCGATAATCCCGAATACGAGTAGCAGAATCAGCGCCCAAATGCTGCCTTTCTTTGCTTATTTGATTAATGATATCGCAATTCTTCAAGATCTGTGTCAACGGGGTATTTTGCTGGGCTTCCATGATCGCATTTCCTCCCTGCTGAGCTGCAGGCCGATATTTGTTCGGCGGCACTAGAATACTTTTGATGAAAAACATTTCCGCACTGACTCGGGATTCCCGTTTAGACAAAGGTCGAGAGCTGTACACCAGGTTCAGGATCTCTGCCTCTTTCTCAAAAAGTAAAGTTATCGCGGCATGAACTTCCGACGACGGCATGTACTGCTGTGTGTCTCCAGCACCCTGTTTTCTGATCTCCGCCTGCGCTACAACCGCATTTCCACGCGCAACTTCTTCTTCCGCGCCATGAGTCTCCGAGGTTACACTGGCGGTATCAGAGAAGCCGTTCGCGAGGGCTTTCTTCTCCTTGGTATTGAATTTTTTCGCTTGCTGGAGGAGGATCAAGGAGTTTGGAATCTGCAATCCTGCTTGTATCATGGCGAGCCGAGCCTTCTCCGTGAAGGGCTTACGGAAAATCTTGGAAGCCCGATCTTTCCGGTAACCTGGTGAAACTCTTTCATTTTGTTAGTTGATGATTGAAAAGGCGGAACGAAGTCTCGCAGCAACATACCCACTGCAACTAGCACACTTCTTGGCAGCCACGACATCCTTGAAGAATTCCTTGATCAAGCTTCGTCTTTTGTCCATAGCTAGAGGATTCTTTGCTCCGGCCATTACACTCTTCAGCATTCCCGCTGCCTGTGCTTCCCGAATGCATTTCTTGGCGTACGTATTCCTACGAGTAATCAAATCGTCCTCGTCTTCATCATCTTCCTCGTCGGATCCATCTGCATCCTTGGCCTTCTTCGACTTTGGTGCTTTCGCTCCCATAGAGTCGACATGTACTGCCGCATCAACCAATCCATATTGTAAAAGGCGCAGCTTGCAAGTGTATAGATTGAGTTGGGTCCGAGACATTTGAAAGCGATGGCAGAAGACGCATTGCGCTCGTAGTAGACGATAGAGCTGGTCGAGATGCGTTACGTTGTATACATGGACTGGAAGCTCGATGTGTCCGGGGTGGCCAGTACAAGACCATGAATTCAACCGACATGTCGTGCAGCTGCACTATGTTAGCTTCTGATTCTCCAGAACCAGAGGGGGGAAAGGTAATTGGAGTATAAAAAATATTGAAACAAAAGGAAAAAGTAAAAACACAGGCACATACACATGATCGCCCCAAGCACCCAGTGCGGGATCGTATAAGCCACCAGGTACAGGATTGTTGAAGGAATCCAAAGTCGGAGTGTTATGAATTCGCTTTACAGAGACCGCTCTGATATCTTCGTCGGAATGGACCTCGAAGTTGATCCCCGAGATTGATGAGGCCACGGGGCGTGCGAATGTCGCCATTGTGCCTGTCGCAGCTCCTCGAGCAACAGAAAACGCAGGAGTTGCGAATTCTTTTCTTTCCGACGTTCGGTTGCTAGCGGAGAAACGGGTGCGACGACGATCTTGAATTCTTGAAGCTGCGAAGAAAAAAAAGTCCCGGCTTTTTTCTGCCGTTCGTAACCGCTTTCGCGTCCACGTTTGCTGCGACTTCCACATGACACCACCATCTCTGCCAAATACCTACAGCTGCCGCCCGTACGGTTCTCACGGTTGTCATCAGTTATCACTTAGCCCTCCGCTGTGCATATTGCTCTATCTTAGCTGCACTCTTCCTTTTGGTGGGTGAGTCACGGCCTCGAACGCTATGGCGGACGTGTCAGGAAATATGCTGAAGCGACCTCACCCCGAGGATGAAGGCAACAATGCGCAAAAAAGGCCTCGCTCAAACGATGGATCTCCTCGTCCAGGGCAAGGGGCCCCAGCGGGCGGCAATATTGACATTGCAAAGGTGGTGGCAGAAGCAAGAGCAAAAGCTCAAGCCGTCCGCGACAGGCTGATGGCTGAGAAACAAGGGACCGCATCGCCTTCACCAGCGCCTCCTGCTGCCAGCTCCGCCATGTCTAGATTGGAACAGATGAAAGCTAGGGTGGCAGCAGCAACCGGGCGAGCACAGGCGACGGCGCAACAACGACCGAGCATCCCGACTCCTCCGCCACCACCTCCAGCCTTTGAAGATGAAGACGACGGCTTATCGCGCGCTCGAGGCGGTCTTGATGTTGGCCTACATCCCGCTCTTCTCTCGGATAGTCTCGAATATCGGGGAGGAAAAGGACGACAATCAATGCAATCAAAAAATCGTCGGACTGAATCTCCGGCAGTCGGTGGGAAATCAAATCGAGCTGGACTTGATCTCTCCGGGCCTTCCCTCGAAGAAATTAAGAACAACCCTTATTATGATCCGAGCTTTGGGCCGAAGGCTGCGATGTCTAAACCTCGACATTCGCGCCAGCTCCTTTTCAACCAGAAAGGTAAATATATACAGCAGGCCGCTGCTCTTCGTCGGCAGGCCCAGTTGGAGACTATGAAAAAGCGAATTGCCGAACGAGCAAGGCAGGCCGGTATCGATGAAGAGCTGGACGTGGAAAAGGCATTCATGATACCAGCTCCGCCAGCGATTGAATGGTGGGACGAAGGTCTCGTGGACGGACCTGATTACTCGACAATTGAAGACGATAATCGGCTCAAAATTGACACTTCCGACTCCATTATTACTCTCTACGTTCAACATCCGGTTCTCCTTGAGCCTCCGCAGGAGAAGCTTAAGCCAGAACAGAAAGCCATGTATCTCACGCCCAAGGAGCAATCCAAAATACGCCGGCAACGGCGCATGGCTGATCTGAAAGAGCAGCAAGCGAAAATTCGTCTGGGTCTCGAGCCTGCTCCTCCACCCAAAGTCAAGAAATCGAATCTTATGCGCGTGCTAGGTGAGCAGGCAGTTAAAGACCCGACTGCCGTTGAAGCACGGGTGAACCGGGAAATTGCAGAGCGACGTGAAAATCATGAAACCGCCAACCAAGAACGCAAGTTAACAAAAGAAGAACGCCACGAGAAGCTTGCCCGGCAACAGGATCAAGACGCCGAAAAGGGTCTATTCATGACTGTGTATCGGATTGACAGCCTTGCAAACGGCCGTCACCGATTTAAAGTCTCCAAAAATGCGGAACAAAATGCCCTTACAGGGGTGTGTGTTATGAATCCTAAATTAAACCTCGTCATTGTTGAAGGAGGTATTCATTCAATCAACAACTACAAAAAGCTCATGATAAATCGGATCGATTGGACTGAAAACACGGGACCGGGTGCGGTGCGAGAGGGGAATCGCGAAGCTCAGTCGTCGTGGCTTGCTGCGGAAGATGAGCAAACGGGTGAGCTGAAGGACCTCAGTTCCAATACATGCACTCTCCTCTGGGAGGGCCAGGTCAAGGGTCGGGCTTTCCGCAAATGGCTAGGTGCTCGGATATGCGAAAGCGATTCTAAGGCAAAGGATGTGCTGACGCGCGCAAAATTGGAAAACTTCTGGGTTCTCGCGAAGAGTGCCAAACAGAGCGAGTCTTGAAGCAATTTTTAATATTGGGCAGGAAGATCACTTGCGAGACTTCTATGCTCTCTATTTCAAAGCATGTCATCATTAGTAGACATATGATAGTACTTAGTGCAAAATCCAGTTGAACTGGTGTCTTGAATATATAATACTGAAAGAACTTTTCCATGAAACCGAACCGAACCCTGGAGTTGCAAATTGCAAATACGTATAACTCTAACAAAACAAAAAAGACAACTGATATAGTATCACATCATCATGAGCGAGGCGGCCATTGATTTCCATTGCTCAATTGCCGCAAGAGATCTAACTGCGCCTTGACCTGATCGAAATTCATAGCCTGGTTTTGACCCTGCGGTTGCCCTGTCGCAGGTTGCTGTGGCTGCTGGTATTGTTGCTGTGGTTGCTGATATTGTTGCTGTGGCTGTTGATATTGCTGTTGCTGTTGCTGCTGCTGCTGTTGCTGCTGCAAAGCCGCGAGGAACAGCGGGTTTATATGAGGAGTCGTAGGCATTTGCTGGTACGGGTTTGGTTGTTGGTAGGCTTGTTGGTAAGGCATTTGGAAGTTGAAGGGTGTTGCCGGCACTGCGCCTTGACCATAAGGCTGCTGTTGCCGTGGTTGTTGTTGTGGTGGCGGTGGTGGTATTTGCGGATATTGAGGGTATTGTTGGGGCTGGTTATACGCGGGGTAATTAGGAGGCTGATGCTGAGGTTGTTGGATTTCCGGTCTCTCAGGCTGATAGTGCGACTGGCGGTCGTGATGCGAATTATGGTGGCTATGGTGGTGGTCCCTGGAGCCTCCGCCGCGCCCACGACCACCTCTGCCGCGATCGAACCCTCTGCCGCGATCAGAACCTCTGCCTCGACCCCTACCACCGCCGAACCCAGAGTTTCTGTTAGAGGAGCCATCGTTCTCGACAGGTGCTTCCTGGCGCATCATCTCGTGCAGGTTCTTCGGGCGTGCAAGGGGTGTGTAGCCATCTTCAGTAGAGTTGTCGTCGTAGTTGAGTTCACCTTGGCTGAGCTTTGAAGGCCCAGGCGGGCCCTTTGAGGTTCTTGCTGGGCCACCTTTGTCATTCTTTGCTCCTTTCCTCTCCTGGCGTTTCTGCTTCAGCGTTCGCCTGTAGTCGGCTTCTTGTTCGTCGTCGGAGAATTCGACTTCATCTTCAGCTACTTCCTCGTCGTGGAAATTGGACGCATCGCTTCCCTTCAAGCCCTTGAGTGGTTGGGTGAACACGAACGTAGATTTCTCCTCCACGTAGTACACAACTGTGCCTCTTGACAGACCACGCTCCTCAATGTCTGCCACGGTGGGGAACATAACAGCATATAGTGGATTCTCGACTCGTCCTAGAGTCTCAGAAACCACACCTGCAACACGTCGATCTTCCAAGCAGAGCAGTGAACCAGCCTCGAGTACCTGATACTCTCCGCTGACATTTGCCGCGATGAGAACTGTGTTCTCGACCACCGCCTCCACGTTCCCCAAGAGCACGATCTTCATTTCAGGTGTGATAGTAACCTCTGGGATGGGCGGTACGTCTTCGGCGACCTCATTCGCTGTTCGTAGGGGGGCACCCGATTTGCCCTTCCCCTCGCCTTCGTCATCGGAGCCTCCTTCTGCTTGCATCAGGATGCGTGCTTGTTCTTCGGGGCTAAGGATTTGGTAGTCTTCGTCTTCTTCATCGCTATCAGAAGAGTCTGTGTCGGAACTATCAGAGGAGGATTCGTAGGGGGAAGAGTCCACCTCCCATTCGGGATGCTCCTCTTCCTCCTCCTGCTGCTCAGCTTGTGCCGGCTCGGTGGCCTCAGCGGTGGAAGTGGCCGCGGTTCTGTTTTCATCACCATTTGTGCCATTGTTCTCTGTTGTGCTTATCCCAGCATTCTCTTGAGGTTGTTGGATCTCTTGTTCCACTTCCATCGCATCTGGGTCTCCTACCCGAGACTCATCCGCTCCCAGGTCTTTCATCTCTACTTGATTGTGTGTAGCGGTAGGCTGGGATACATTCATCGTTTCGGAATTCGAGATGCAAGGATCATTGTTATTCAAACCGTCGCGCGCAGCGGAATCGTTCTGTCCAGCTATATGGTCCATGGAATCGTTGATCAAACTCAAGCCGGGTATCAACGGCGGGTTTGAGGATACGGGGGCCTCAGGGGGCTGAATTTGAAAAGCATTCTCTCTTTTCTGTTCAGTAATCACCGGGGTTCCTGCAACCAAAGG
Source organism: Aspergillus cavernicola (assembly GCA_027569065.1). Taxonomy (NCBI): domain Eukaryota; kingdom Fungi; phylum Ascomycota; class Eurotiomycetes; order Eurotiales; family Aspergillaceae; genus Aspergillus; species Aspergillus cavernicola. Next base: position 36,901 of record JAPDEK010000072.1, on the reverse strand, counting down.
AGTATTGTAGAAATCGCTTCCATCATCCGCTGGTGGCGTATCTTTCAAGTAGGGTTGATTCAATGAAGGGTCCTCGGGGGCAGCCCCGGCTGTATTCTGGTGATTAGATTCGGTCATGGTAGTCACCGAGAGCCTTTCAAGAGAAAATTCCCGTAACCAGTTCGAGCGCAAAGTGCGTGTGATAATTGTCAAGGAATCTTCTCAGGATTTTTTTTTTATGGAACTGCCACAATTGCCGTTGCGGCTGCCGGACTAACTTCTTATCGATAAGACATTTTGTATAGTTGTTTTCGTGTCCGCTTCAGAGTCCAGACTCGAACTTGACTCCTCGAAATATCATGCAGACCCGGAAAGGAATTGAGCTTTCTTCGTTACCGCAAGGGCAGGCGACTCCGCGGGCTAAGTCACGGTATGATGGCTATCGCATTTCCTTTAATTCAGCTAGCTAACATCATTACCGCAGTCCGCCGGCGCCGCCCTTCTTCCTTCCTCTAAACATCACACTCTACGTGTGTGTCATATCAAATGGCATCGCAGCTTTTCTTGCCCCGATACAAGACTGTGATGAGGTTTTCAACTTTTGGGAACCAACCCATTACCTGGATCATGGATATGGGCTTCAAACATGGGAATATTCGCCAGTATATTCAATTCGAAGCTGGCTATACGTCTATATCCATGCCGTCGTGGGAAAAATTGGCTCCTTCGCGCTCGGCAAAAAGTCCTCGGAGTTCTATATGATTCGGTTCTTCCTGGCTATGATATGTGCGACCTGCCAAACCAGACTATATTCTGCCATCTGTCGAAACTTAAATCCGAGAGTCGGGCTGCTGTTCCTCATGATTGTTGCATTCAGTCCGGGCATGTTTCATGCTTCTGCTGCATTTCTGCCATCTAGTTTCACAATGTACACGTCTATGCTGGGGCTTGCAGCTTTTTTGGATTGGAAAGGGGGCCAGAAAACGGCACAGGGAATTATGTGGTTTGGACTAGGTGCGATTGTCGGTTGGCCTTTCGCGGGAGCTTTGTTACTTCCCCTTCTGCTTGAGGAGGTTATCATAGGGTTCGTTTCAGCGAACACCCGCAAAACCTTTCTCGATATTCTTAATGGAGCTCTCAGGTGCTCGGCTATACTGGTATGCCTATGCTCGTACCATCACATTTTGACTTCAAACTAATGGCTTTAGGCTACGGAGATCGCCGTCGACTATACTTTTCTCCGCAAGCTGGCTGTGGTGCCGTGGAATATCGTCGCTTATAACGTGTTCGGGGGAGAAGGAAGAGGGCCGGACATTTTTGGTACAGAGCCTTGGACGTTCTACATCAGAAACCTGCTCCTGAATTTCAACATTTGGTTTATCTTCGCGATCTCTGCGGCTCCATTGCTGTTAGTTCAAGCGGTTTTCCGTCCTCAGGCGACGAATAAAGAGACCTTGCTAAGAACGGTGACGCTTATCTCACCTTTTTATCTATGGTTCGCAATCTTCACCATCCAACCTCACAAAGAAGAAAGATTCATGTACCCGGCATATCCGTTTCTTGCGCTCAATGCTGCCATCTCCTTCGGCATCGCTCTTACATACATTGGCTCGAACAACCCGAAAGAATGGGCCGGGCGGCTTCCTGCAAATTTGAAGCTCGCAGCGGTCATGTCCGTGATCTTGCTTGCTATCAATGGCGGCCTTCTGAGGACGATGGGTATGATCACCGCATACAACGCTCCATTAAAAGTCCTGGGGCCGTTGGAGATTCCGGAGATTGCTCGTCCGGGCGACTCGGTCTGCTTTGGCAAGGAATGGTATCGTTTCCCGTCGTCCTTCTTTCTTCCAGATGGCATGCGGGCCAAGTTCATCCAGAGTGAATTCCGTGGGTTGCTCCCTGGTGAGTTTTCTGACGCTCCGGATTATTCGGCTCTATTTGAGGGTACATCACGGATACCGGAGGGTATGAACGACCGCAACGAGGAAGACACAGGAAAATACGTAAGCTATCTATGCCTGTTCAAGGCGCCATTTGTGAGCTGACTAACACGTTGCAAGACCGATGTTTCCGGCTGCTCCTTCCTAGTCGACTCGTACTTCCCCGATCGTGAAGCAACAGGGCTAGAACCCAATTATATACAGGACACGGCGCGATGGGAGACAATTACCTGCAAGCATTTTCTTGACGCTTCTCAGACAAGTCTCCTGGGTCGCCTTATCTGGGTCCCTGATTTACCGATCATCCCAGATCGGTTCCGCCGGAGATGGGGTCAACATTGTCTACTCCGGCAGCGTACCATTGACCCTCCAGTCGAGTAAACAGGATCGTATCCCACACACAACTGAAAATAGCCATGTCAGTATTCTCTGACTGCTGTACGTATCCGTATACCGGATGCGATCTCAGAGGCAGGGCCAAGACGTGATACGCTGCTTTACCTAATAGGGTAAAAAGTTCCCAGGTCTCCGCACAGTCAGCAGCAGATCACTGCCAGATGATAAGGATCAATCTGCAATCAGCTCTACAATAATCAGTGATCCCATTCGCGGGGAACTCACAATCGGGCTCTATCGATGATACATTTCATGTCGCATCCGATTAACAAAAAGGGCAATCAGATGTAACCTGAACTCGCAGAATAATGTACACCTTACATCAATCGCTTGTTAAAGGAACGGATTTCCCTGGCTTTGAAGCCGTATCTGTAGACTACCATCAGCCCACCTTTAGTTCTTTGCCAAACATGATTCCAGAGACCTTCCTTCTCGCCCAATCCCAAATCAAGAATGTCGTCGCTGCGTCCGCCGTAACCACGGTCTGCATCTGGATCCTCGCCACAGTCCTACGAAGATGGAGTATCTCCAAGCAGTCAAAAGCTCCAGTGATTCAAAGAGCACAAAAGCCCACTAGGAAATATGGAGGTAGGATCTCACCCGTATAACTGCCGGGGCGCAGCTAATAGTTGCACGAACAGAATGGGCTCCATCCGATTTCAGGCGACCGCCTGCAACCCCATATACAGACTGGGATGTTCACGCAACGAAACCAATTCCCTACCGGCCATTCAGATATGGACCGTAAGTAGGATCGTATGACTTTTTAGCGGTCTTCGCGGCGCGGTCAAACTAAGGTCTATACAGAAAGTATTTCATCACGATGGGACTAAGAAGTATGAAATGGGACGAATGGATCGGTAAAGCCATATCTCTATACAAATCGCTTACAGCAACGCTCACTAACGGTGCCCCAGAGCTCGACAATCACTACCTACGATACCACGCAGACAAAGCCCGCCGGCTTCAAGAGCGGGGAGACAAGTGCTGCAAAACCGCTCCTGAAGCATGGGACGCAGCGATTGAACTTCTAGAGGAACTGTACAACACCCTGCTCCTATCTTTTTTCACAATTCCAACTAATCCACACAGCACCTCCTACCTCCCCCAGCGCTACCCAACCATGTTCCAAAAGACCCCAACCGGACTAACCAACCTCATCACCAACGAAACCTTCAACATAACCCAACGCCCCCTCCCCGAAGACCCCATGGCCATCTGCGCCCGCCTCATCCAAGACGACCTCGCGCTCATGATCGAAAAACCAGACGGCGAATACTACCTCCTCGCCGGCGCCATTCTCCTCGCGGGCTTCTGGCGCCTCTCCGACAAATACGGCATGCGCCTCTCCGACATCCACACCTCCGGCGACGTCCCACAGTACACAGAGAAACTCGAAAAGGGCATGATGAACTTCTTCCGCCGGCTCAAACCCGAGGACGCCGTGTTAAGAAACAACTACTTCATCCAGGTCGACGACAACCTCGCCTGGTCCGAGAGTATCGGATCCGAAGACTCCCCAACCGTCTCGTGGAACACCGCAGCGAAGAATAAGGCAATCAAGCACCACTATTTCCGGTCTGAGCGTCAGTCTCTGCGTCGATTACCGAAATCCGGCGCTGTGGTGTTTACGATCAGGACGTATTTTGAACCCATTACCGCTGTTGTTGAGGAGGCCTATGTTCCTGGACGACTTGCTTCGGCGATTCGGAGTTGGGGGGATGATGTTTCAAGGTATAAGGGGAGGGAAATGTATGGGGATGTGTTGTTGGAGTATTTGGATCGGAAGCATGAGGAGCAGGTTGTCCGGGGGTTGGATTTGGCCAGGGAGGATGATGTGAGGAGTTATCCTTTGTAGATTTTTTTATTCGAAGCTTCTCTTTTACTGAGATATGACATGATGTCTTATGTTCTGCTGGTGTTACTATACCACATAAGTAAGAATTTATACTAGTTTGGGTTTGATCTATCTCTGACCTTCAGAACATTAATACCAAATTATGCAAGTACTATCAACGACTCCATGCCTATTAGTGTAAGGTAAGTGTAAGTGTAAATACAAATCCTTCCAGTCCCCTTCCTTAATATGCAAGAATAACAAAGCCCCCAACGCCACCAACCTCGTAGTGAAAACTATTTACACGCCAATTGAAAAGAAATCACTCTATCTCTTCCTCCTCGCATACGCCCACTCCCTCTCTTGCCGCCACTCACACTCATCCTGGAACTCACAAATCCGACACTTCCACGCCTCCATAACCTCAACGCCACGCGGGGTCCGCTCCCCGCGCCACCAAGCCATCTGATCAGCGAGATACGATTCCAGCGAGGCAGGGTCGAAGAGGAAAGATCGAGTGCCTAGGAGGCGGGAATTGAGGTCTGCGGTGGGGGATGAGGAGAGATAGCGGGCTGAGAGGAGGGGAGAGAGGATTGTTGGGTAGGGGGCTAGCATTGGAGGTTGGAATTCGGAGGGGATGGAGGGGGCAACGGGGGTTGTAGGGAGGGAGGGGGGAAGGAAGGTGAGGCGGAGTTGGGATTTCATGAGGGCCCAGAGGAGGGTTAGATTGTTGTGGGCGAGGAGGACGCTGGTGGAGTCTTGGCTTGAGCAGGGTTGGGGGTGGTTTTGTGGGGGGGTTTCGGGGTTGGACTCGTTTGATGATGAGGGTTGCGAGGGATGGTGTTGTGTGAGGGCGTCTTCGGGGGTGGTGATGTAGTCTGGGTCGTATTCTAGAGAGGAGAGGGCGTCGAAGTATCGATCGTTTAGGGAGCCGACTTCGCTGGTGAAGGCGTCAGTGAAGGGTTTATTGGGGTCGAGGTTGTATCGTGAGGCGAGTAGGTCGACGGTTATATCATCGCTTGTGACGATACGGGTGAGCATGTGGTAGTAGAGCTGGAGTTGGAGCATGGTTGGTCGGAACGATGAGCTCTTGACGGTAGGTGTAGACTTGCTACCTCGCGTCTTGATGTCTGTCATGTAAATCCGAGGCAGATGTGGGATCTCAGCAGACGAGTGGCTGCTGACAGGGTCTTCCGCGACCTGAGGCTTCGTTTCATGGTCCGATAAATCAGACATTCGTTTGCCTCCCTGCGCAGGGGACAGCAGGTAATCCGTCAGCGACATCTGATACTCAGGCATAATGGCCCTCGACGCCGCCACCTCTGCGTAGTGCGATGCAGCCGAAGCCTCGAGCTCCAGGTCAGGACACTCATATGAAAGCTCATCAATAACACCATTAACAAACTCCCCATCCACCAATCCCCAAATCTCCAGCTCTCGCGTAATACCAAACTCTCTCAACGTCCGCAGTCCCTGGATAACATTCCATATCCGCAATGCCAGCGCATCCTCCTTGGTCGTAATCTCCACCTGGACAGTCGTATAAATCTCATCCTCCAAGGACTTATGTATCGTGCTCCCCTGCTTCATCGCGGGCGTCCTCCGTTTCCTCCCATGCTTAGTCAAAGTATACCAATACTGTACTTCACACCAGGCAGGCGAGACCAAATCCGTGACTGAAAAGGCCTTGTTAGGTGGCCGCCTGAAGCGCTCTACGGGGGAACGAGGATCTGTCGCTGCCTTCTCCTTCGAATCGCTGATGGTTGTCTGTTCACGGTCTCTGTCCCTTTCTCGCTGTCGTTCCCGGCCTTCGGTGGAATTAGGATGCTCAACTAAACGCTTCGTAGTCAGAGCGTCAGCGTTCTCAGTCAACCCCAAACAAAAAAAGACACACATTAAAACATAAGACGAAACGACAGATAAGAGAAGAATAACGAGGGAAACCATACCAACCGCGGCCGCCCCAAAGACAGACCCCCAACCCGTCTTATTTGCCTGCGCGTTCGAAAGCACCCCTCCAGCCCTCTTAACCTGCCAGACGGGCTTCTTCTCCCTCCCCAACACGCGAGGCACTCGACCGCCCGAAACATCCTCACCGCAATCTTCGATATCTGTCGGTGCGGGAATCTGTCGCGTCGGGCTGCGCTGCGGAGCTGGTATCGCGGTGGTCAGAGCTGGTGTCGTGGTTGTTGGCGCTGAACCAGTCGCGTCGACTTTCGCGAGGATCCCGTTCAAAAGCTCCGCTTCATCGGCGCTAAAGTCAGATCCGTAGTCGCTGCTCAAGGCATCATTATCGTCGAGTATGGCTTGTGTGGGATCAAGTAGTGGTGGTGGTGGTGGTGGTGGTGGTGGACATGACATGCCTGTGGGGAGAGTGTTGGAGGGTGGGAATTGGAGTTGGATTGTTATGCGGGGGGCGAAGACAATGACAAGGTAGATGGCATTGTAATGTTCATTTTAAGGTGGAATTACTGGTCCGGTCCGGGCCGGAACACGTCTTCATATTCCTGATGCGAGAACGAGGAAGAAGGAGGAGATGGAGGTGTTTACTGAAGTCTACGAAGTGAATTATTTTGAGTAGAGTTGGAGATTATTCCGAGACTCGATGGCGAATCGCGTTCAGGCTATCACAAATCAGTGGTCAGTGAGGCCCTAGACAGAATCAGCATTTTAATTTTACGAACGCAGGTAGGTATTGGTTTACATGCCTCTTACTAACTATATAGGCGGTTTTATCCAATTATCCTTATTTATGACAAGGCACTCATGTGAGTAGCCAAGAATCTCCGAATATATATATTCAAGCCTCTGTACAGACTCAGGTCCATCATCCACCCACCAAAAAGAAACATTATAAACTAATATCTTGCAACAACGGTATAATAAAAATGTATGAATATATCCTATAACCATCTACAATGCAAGGTCGGCTAAGTAAATCTATAATCTATCCAATCCCCACCAAAATCCCAGGTATGCAAGGAACCAACCAAGCCCAAACCAGAGGAAGAAATGCGAAACAAAAGGACTCCCCTCTAATTTCTATGCCTTAATAGTAGCCACCGCACCAATCTGTGACGAAGCCGGCTCCGTCAACGCAGCCTCAACCTCCCTCGCAGCCTTCTGATTCAACCAGCTCAGATACGTCTGCCACCCCACAGCAATACAACCAGAAAAGACATTCCGGAACTGCGGCGGCACATACATGAAGCTGAATGCCGTAACCATCGGCCAGAACTTGGCGCTGTTCACGATACTCCGTGGCAGGGCGACCTTCAACCGCTCGAATGTTTCTTCTAGTGAAGCACCGGATAGCAGGGAGTGGACGCTGAAGAAGTAGCTGTTGAAGACGGGCGTGAAGACAGCCTGCTGCACGACGACCTTGGTGAGGATGGAGAGGGGCTTTGATGCGAAGTTGAAGTTTTTGTGGAGGAAGTTGAACCTTTCCAAGCTGTTAGTGAACTTTGAGCGGCGGAGAAGGGTATGTATCTATGGTATGGGGTTGGGGCTTACCAGGCATACGACGGGATACTTGATCCAATGCCCACTGTCAAATGGCGTAGTGTCCTCCACGGGTCATAAGCCCCTCCTCCTCCTCCTTCTTCGATGATTGCCTTGTCCTCATCCTTCCCGCTAGATTTGGCATTACTCTCAGCCGTGCGAGCCGAGTTCTCCGGGAACAGCCATTGCGCAGTCAGGTCTCCGCAAAGGTATATCACTATTGAACTGCATATCTGCGTGACATATGGCCGCCGCTCCTGGTACCCAGAGTATGATCGCCCCAATCTCCCTACAGGGCCTGCCTGGATTATCGCACGCAGTGATCGTGATCCCGACCGAGCGGGGACTGAAGAAGGTGCTTCCGGAAGCGGAGGGGGGCTGTGATCTGGCTGGGATGGCGAAGGCGAAGACGAGGGAGAGGGCGACTGTTGGTTACCCTTAGGAGCAGGATTGGGTTCAGGTGGTGAAGAGGATTGATATCGTTTCGTCCATAAGCGTGGGGACAATGAAGGTCTGGAGGGCGTAACAGTCGTGCGTCGGAGGAAGAGTGTAAGGCTCATCTCGAGGGCACTGTGCTCGCGGCGCCTGCTAAGGAAGGTGCTTTGCTCCGGGGACTTTTGTCGTGATCTAGTTCATTGTAGATGATTAAAAATAATAAAGCGAGGGTTGGTATAAAAAAAGATGCTTTCGGCTGCGAATCAAAGTCTCATGTCTAATCGCAGCACACCCCGGGGAAATAAAATAATGAGTGATATGCTCTAACAAAGGAAAGAGATCTATGGCTGAAGTGCAAAGACCATGGTGAGATTGATAATCGTGATGGCGACAGGCAACTAAAAAAGGAACTCGGCATCATTGAAGTCTAAGTGCCGAACATCGGCGATGACTTCCAATCGGAGAAATCAGGACACTTGACTCCGAGAGATTCTTCAGTTGTAATCTACTACCTATGTACACAATAGTACAAAGATGTTTATCTGATGAAAACAAAATTAAATAAAGTATAATTATTACCAAAAGGCCAACAACTCCACTGTCTATATGCAAATCCAGATATCATCATGCTGGGTATATCAACGCAAAGCCAATGCAAAAATCACTTTTCCGCTCTTCATTGCCCACATCACACATCAACACATTATTATAAGTAGCGTGTGGCAATAAAGCGAAAAAGAAAACACTAAGAATTATGTACCAGGAGACCACGCTGCAAGAGGAGCTGTCTAGGTGAACGATTCGCGCGTGTTGACACGGTCGATATCGTAAGGGTTGCCCTCGTACAGCGACTTCTGAGACCTGTGAGACGCGACGGATCGGGCCGAGGCCTTGCTTTGAATCTGTCTCATTGAGGTGAGTTCTTCAACGTTGGAATCAGCTTCAGAGCTCACGTCCTCGTCCCCAAGATCTGGAGCGGGTGCTTCGGTTCGGTCGAACTTCTCAGGCTCCCCTGACTCCGCCTCTTGCTCCTCAGCTTCAGTCTGGGGCTTGGCCTGTTGCATCATCTTGCGCATGAAAGCATCGGACTGGGCGGCGTACTTGCAGCGAAGGCGGATCGGTTTACCGTACTTGTAGAAGAGGAAGGGGAATGGGACACAGGCGAGAGCAAGGAAGGCTGGGATGGAGGAGGCCCAGTGGATTCCGAGGTCGTTATACATGTAGGTGGTGAAGAGCGGGAAGACAGCACCGAAGATCGAGCGCATAACGGAGTTGGCGGCCAGAACGGAGGCGGCGAAGATTGTGTAGGTGTCGATAAGGTAGCTCATGATGCTCAGGAACACCAACACCATACCGAAACCGAATGGAACACCCGCAGCAATGCAGGCCATCCAGTGGATAGTTGGGTAGTTGGTCCAAGCGAACCAGAACAGACCGATTGGAATTGCGACGGAGGCCACTATGCAAGGAGGAAGGCGTGCCTCTGGTGGCGCCATGCCATTACCCGCTTCCTGGGCCTGTACATAGCGTTTGTTATCCCAGATACTATAAACAATTGCGAGGATCATGCCGACCATGATTCCTAGGAAAGGAAGCGCGCCGATACCCTGGTTCCAACCACGGGTCATCTGGAAAACGATCGGGTAGGCGGCGAAGAGCATGTACAGAGTTCCATAGACGATAGCCATGTACAGAGATAGCAGGAACACGATAGGCTCGCGGAACAGCAAAACCCAGGGTCGTGACAGGGCCGTCTTGAAGGCTGCCCCGAGGGAAGTCTTTCCCTGGTCAATATCTATCTTGCTTTTGTACACCTTGCCGCTGAGTTTGGACAGTTTTTGGGCGCGATGACGAAGTAGTACCGGGGCGTAGGTCTCGGGCATGAGCAGGGAACCAGCAATCCAAAGGGCTCCGGAGAAAGCACCCAAGAAGCCCATCACCCATCTCCAACCCGCGTTCATTCCGAGGAATCCACCGATAATGGGGCCGAGGACGGGGCCTATAACAAACGATGTCAGTCCCAATCATCCAAACAACAGAACCATGGTTAGAATGGCATACCCAAAAACGGAGCAGCAGCGAACAGGCTCATAGCAATACCTCTCTGCTTCGCAGTAAACATATCGGCAATAACACCACCGGCGTTCGTAAGAGGCGACGACCCGAAAGCACCAGCGAAAAAGCGAAGGATAATGAGGGTCCAGGCATTCTTCGCACCAGTGCAACCACAGTTGAAGGCCGTAAGAGCCATGTAGGTGAAGAAGTAAACGACCTGCCGACCAAACATCTCACTCAGAGGAGCCCAAAGCAGAGGACCGATTGCGAACCCCAGGACGAAAAGCGAGACACCCAGAGTCGCAACCTCACTGCCAATACCAAACTCAGCTTCAATCTCCGTAACACCACCTGTATAGGCTGACGAGACCAGAGCAACTGCCAGCGTCGCAATCGCAGCCATCCCCGTAATGAACCACTTCAGTGTTGCTGAGAATTCCATGGGATTCCGGGGATCGTTGGGAATCCAGACAACGGCGTAGGGGTCCTCCTCGATTCCGGATCCAGAGTATTGGTGATCGATGATTTCTTGCGTCAGGACGCCTTGGTCAAAAATCAGGCGCCAGAATGGGATCTTTCGGCTCGCAGGACCCTCGATGGGAGAGATCCTGTTTGGGGACCCAGGGTCATCTTTGACCATGGCGAGGAATTCCAATATCGTTCAGGAACGGCGTGTAAGTCGGACAGACGAGGAACGAAACGAGCGGGTGAGTAAAGAGCTGGTGGAGGGAACGTAGCTCTGAGGGAAAGAGGAGAACGATCGTAGGTATAGCCGAGTACAAAGCGCCAGCACTAGTAGTAGTAGATTAACTGTATATACACAGTAAACCGGCGCGGATTTATTATTGTGAACAAAAGTCAAGTCCAGTCCCCTGGCAAGGAGTCTCTCTCCACCTATATATGTTCAGTAAAGGAAAAAATCTCCTACTACTAACCAAAATCTTCTGACTTCATAATTATGGAACCAGAATCTTGACTCAAGTAGTCTCGGATCTGTGGCGGTCTTGGACAGAGATCACGCACGCTAGTTGGTCAGAAAGCGGGCAAGCGACCGATATCTGAGCATTATTCCGGTTAATGCACAGTCTTCCACCATAAAAGGAATTATTCCAGAAGATGCGAGGGGCCAGAATTTCCGAGAAAGGCACCAAAATCTAAGGATCCATGGGCAACGCCACTGATGTTCAATGCTGATTTGTCCATGATGCATCCATCCATTCTTCTGCTAATCCCGTTGACGGTCGAGAACGGGCATTACTCCGGAACGATACTATTGAGTGGATTTGTGTATATAGATCTGGTGCATAATCCCCTTACTAATGCTGTTCATAACTTCATATCTCTTCCGGAGTACATTGATTGCCAGGATTCAAGGGCGCTGATTATTAAAGCGGATTTAAACGGGCCATCCTCGTTAATATCGAGGCTCGAGAGGTGATGGTTGTGTTGGTTCGGCATCTTGACGCTGATGTCCGGAATTCTAAATCGCCCCGCATTCGGCTCACACGGCATCTTTAAGGTGCAGCCTTGCAGGGTCTCGGCCTCTCCCCGTGGCTTATCAGTCTACAGTCAAAAATCGATGTCATAAATCGTCGAATGTCTAGCATTACTGTGCACTATTTTTTCTATGATTCAGAATAATAATACTGTTCTAGATGTTCTCTTTTTTCGGGTGAAGTGGGTCAACGGAGTTGCCGACTTGAAGTTGCCGTATGCTAAGTTTTCTTTTTTAAGGCCCACTACAGAGTACGTGTTAATTTTAATGCATCAATCAGTGGGTTTGATAGTGAGAACTCTGAGTCTGTAGGACTAGGACAGAGCTCAGGGGAGTGAACATCCAGGGGTATGACTACAGGGTGCCAAAGTTGGGGTTCAGACTCCAGAGAGCCATTTGAAGTTTTGGCTTGAGGTTCAGTAAGTTTAGACTTCTTGTGAATACCATTGTTTTATCCTTTATATTGCCTTCTAAGCTATTATACTCTGTCACACTTGTTATACCAACCCGTAAGGTCAAAAGATCTCACAATATAGTACTTAGGATGAATAGCTATTTATATAATAAAATTAAGCAAGACTTCTTGTATAGATAGCTTTCCTTTTCTAATAGTAGAATACTAGTATTAACATATCTTACGTGATGAGGTATGTGTTGCAGATGTCAGTACAGAGCCAGGGCTGACGTAAAGGCTTGTTGCCGGCAAGAGATTTACGTCCCCGGAAGAGGTCATTTCGCAGCTTCGGGCTTGGTCCCGAGAGCTTGACAAGGATAGCTACGTCCAACGGTTCCACGAAGCCCGAGGCCAGATAAATAGCGTTGTTGATGAATACAATAATGCCCGTGACCGCGTTTTGATCAATATGTACACACTTGGCAAGGAGACAACGAAAAATGACTTCTCTCGAGTCAAAAAGGCACACAGACCATTGTGGTTGAAGGCGGACATTGCTGTGAAGATAGCAGCCAAAAATCAGAAGGCGAGCGAAATGGCGACACAAAAAGTGCTTAAACGATGGCAAGCAGACGGGGAGAGGCTTTTGGAGACCAACCAAGCTCAAGGGCGGCGCAAAGCAGCCGGCCGGCTGGCAGTTGCCCGATTTCAATAAGGCAGTGCAATTTGTCGTTCACGCGTTCGTGTAACGCCTAAGGCATGTCGACCCCCGGGGCTACAACCGCTACATCGCCTGCGGCCACCGCGTTGGTCCCGGCCGGTGCAAGCACCAGGTCCGGGGTTGGGATTTCCACTTCGCCTTCGGCGGCCGCACTGAGTGCACCCGGTACCACAGTAAGAACAACTACACCGATACTACCAACCATACCATCTACGACTAGTACCGGAAACTCAACCTCTGTAGTATCAACAGGCGCTGCGCCAACTGCGACTAATGCTACACCAAGTGCTCCTGTTTCCATAACACGTACCGCGCCAGCTGCACCTTGTGCGGCAGTGAGGGCCGATGCATCGGTGCCAGCAACCACAACGGCTACGGCCAGCACCGGAACCCCAACTCCCGCGACGGCGCTAGGCACCACACCAACCGCAACTCGTGCTACAATAAGCACTCCCCAGGGCCCCATACAGGCTGCGGCGAGTGCCATGACTGGAACCTCCAAATCAACCACAGCAACCGTGCCAGCCAGCAGCGGTACGAGCACCTCGACTGCTATGTCAGTATCAGGCACGGCACCGGTTGCAACGACCACAGCGGCCGCAAATAGTGGTGCAACAACAACCACACCCACATTGCCGGCGACACGCACAACACAAGCCGGGACCTCCGCCGCGACGACTACCGCCCCCCTAAACTAAGACTACCGCAACTCTTGGTAGGAGCAGGCCTAACCGCCAGAAGCCCGCGAATCAGCATGAACAAAGCACCGCAGCCTCCACAAATTCAAGTCCGCTCTGCATCCCTAACTGCAACCCCAGCTAGCGGAACTTCGGCCACGACAACCCATCCTGAATCCGGGATTCAAGAAACAACAAGTCGCTCAGTCCACCCCTATATCTCAAGATCCAGTTCAAGTAGGTGGACTTTCGGCCACTCCAGCCCATGCTGAATCCCAGATTCAGAATGAAGATTCAGCAAACACACGTTCTATTCAAACCAAACCCCAGAGGGCAAGCTTGGGAGGTGGGAATTCGTCCGTCATACCTAATATCGCAACCGGGAATCAAGCGGAAGAGTCGAGAAAGGCGGAAATTTTAGAGGATGTGTTTAAACGCCTAGGGATCCTCGACGCTCCGCATGGCCGTGTGCTAGCCGAGAAGCAGCTCAAAACAAATGTCAACATCCTTGCATGGTGGAAAACGCCTTACTGCCTTAATAAAGTGGTAATGTGAGATTGTGCGGTGGATGAGATGAAAAGGTTCCAACTCCATCACGGGAATCAGTTCGAACGCTATCACTTCTCACTATTCCAGCAGTTGGCCGAAATTGACCCTGTGGTGTGGATAATCCAGTCTCTACTTTGGTCTGAGGGGGAGCTTCTTGCGTTCCCCCAGGCGGCACAAATAATAGCAACCACCAGCGGAGCCCCCATCGCAGTGCCGGAACTCATCGTAAGCCAGCATGGAGTCTTGATTTGGGAAAGAGGAATAAGATATAGCAGATGGGAATGAGGAATCCACTTGTACAGTTCTTCATGCGGGTGAGTGCCAGCCAAGCCAGATCAGGACTAGTAAATCCAAAAGCTAATGAAGGAATTCGTGGTGGGGAATGGTAACCAGTGAGGGTGGGGAATTTTGTGGGTGTGAGGCCGAGCCAAGCTCGCTCGAAAATCACGTGATATTCCCAGCGCCGAACACCATCCACCCAGATCTTCGCTGCAATGTGGGGGATTCAAGCTGTAGGATTGTGCTTTGGAAGCAGGCACACAGGGTTGCTTTCAGATCTGCCCATTCTGGATCTGGATTCAGAATGGCGATTTAGGGGATATAGACTCTTATCTCTGTCTTGAAGGAGTAATGGTTCTGACTTTATGCTCAGTTGATTCTAAGATTGTCATCAGTCGATCAACTGCGTCATACTCTCCAGGATCTGTGCTCAACACTTATACTTTGACAGTTTGACTATTGGCACTCTAAACTTACCAACCTCAAGCCAAAACTTCAAATAGTTCTCTAGAGTCTGAACCCCAACTTTGGCACTCCATAGTCATACCCCTAGATATTCAATCCCCTGAGCTCTGTCCTACGGACTCGGAGTTCTCACTATCAAACCCACTGATCAATGCATTAAAATTAACACACTCTGTAGTGGGCCTTAAAAGAAAACTTAGCCTACAGCAACTCTGTTGACCACTTCAACCGACAAAAGAGAACATCTAGAACAGTATTATTATTCTGAATCATAGAAAAAATAGTGCACAGTAATGTTAGACATTCGACGATTTACCTCGGTTGTTGACGTTATCAATTTTCCCCTGGTGGCGAGTCCGACAGAGCTGTCTATTCTATTCTATTCTACTATATTAATGAAACTATGATACAGTCATGTGGCGCCATGTTACTTTATATACCTGTGACAGAATCTATACCCTGTTAAGAGCTACAGCCTTATTACTATTATTCTTGGCCTCTAGGTTAGTCACGTGGTATGATCCAAGCCCCTGGGGGCCTGAAGGCTTGTGTCCATGTAGTTTAACGCTGTACAGACTACGGGATTTGCAGTTCACCCCAAAGCTTAACATTAACATTAACCGAGGGGTTGTTATTTACGGGTTGTTCAAATTCATTCATGGGTTATAATAATGCAGGGCCGTTTATTGTTGCTACTCTTGATTATGGGATTTATGCCATTATGGAGTAGCTACTGCGTAAGCTTGTCATAGCATAGTAGTGCCTTCCATCGATGACGGGAAAATAATGTGACAAACAGCCTTAGATCCATAATCTAGACTCTACTACTGTCTACCTGCTCTAGAGGCACGTAGAAGATATCATCGCATGGTATACGAACGATTAGGCAGACTCTACACCTACCTAGTTATCTTACCATCCTACCTCTACCTAAACCACGCCACCCCTCCGATGCATCTGCAGCCAGAGCATCCGCAGTCAGAGCCTAAGGGGCGAGTGTGATAATCTACCTCCTCACAAAGAATTGTGACGATACGACTAGAGCTAGACAGGTAGATCCTTTAAAGCCTCTGGATGGGATGGGATTTTTAGAGGCGACAGTTTCAGTTATAGAAGGGTTTATCGAACCATCCGAAGCTAGACTTGACGTACGGAGTAGGTGTCGCATCCTCGTCGCTTCCCATGAGTCTGCGCTTATCTGGGATGGTGGTTGCATTCAGATGGTAATCAGATCATCAAGAACGGTGCTCGGTCGTGTTCTGTTAAGCTTGATTTGCTATGCCGATGGGGATAGATAAAGGACAGTGATCAGAGGAACATTCACAGGACGCGTCGAGATGGACTACGAGTCCGTCATGGCCCTGTGGTAAAGACAATCTTGCGACCGTAACTCGCGTAGGTGACGCGTCAGAGCTCCGCTCGTACTACTCAGGTAATAATATAGAAATAGGACTGGACTGGATTGCTCAATAGATACTGAAATTCGCGTCTATGCCGTCTGGTGGCATCGACAGGGACACCGTTCAAGGATAAGAAAAATTCTTAATGTACATAGTATTCGAATGCATCCATGATGAACCCGTCCAGCCGCTGAATGGGCAGCTTACTATTTAGCGAGCAATAAAAACACGAAAACCCAGTGCCAAACCCGTTGATATTGGAAAAAGAAAACCCGTCATGTATCGCCAGTCATGAAAAAGAGAAAAAAGAACCCCATTATCGCCTTCCCATAAGAACCAACCACGAAAATAACCTAAGAGCGCTCACCACGGAGACGGCGGGCAAGCTGGATGTCCTTGGACTGGATGGTGACACGCTTGGCGTGGATGGCGCACAAGTTGGTGTCTTCGAAGAGAGAGACGAGGTAGGCCTCGACGGACTCCTGGAGAGCACCGATGGCGGAGGACTGGAAGCGGAGGTCGGACTTGAAGTCCTGGGCGATTTCACGGACCAGACGCTGGAAGGGGAGCTTGCGGATCAAGAGCTCGGTGGACTTCTGGTAACGACGGATCTCACGGAGAGCGACGGTACCTTTTCAAACATGTTAGATGCGATGATGTGAGGCAGGAAGGTGTAGTGACTTACCAGGCTTGTAACGGTGAGGCTTCTTGACACCTCCGGTGGAGGGGGCGGCCTTGCGGGCAGCCTTGGAAGCGAGCGCCTTGCGGGGAGCCTTGCCACCAGTGGACTTACCTATTGAGGACATTAGCTTGTTGTTATTCAGGAGGCGCGACAGTGACACGACCGCGTCACAAGAGGAAGGACGGTAAGGTTGGGACTTACGGGCAGTCTGCTTGGTTCTAGCCATTGTAGATGATGGGGTTTGATGAAATTAGTGGAGTTTGAGATGAAAAGACTATTATGTTGATGGAAAGTCGATGACTGGAAATAGGTTGTCGACGGAACGGATAGATGAAAGAAGGATGGAGGGGGCGGGTGGGGGAAGGTATTTGTAGTAAGCGAGAAAGCGGGTGGTGATCTAGAGTTCTGCCAGCTAAGTTGGGCGGCCTTAGCGCCGTTTGATTTGATCAGAAAAAGTGTTTGGAAAGCAGCACACCATAAGCGGTGATTTCGCGGCCCAGTTTTCGCTGGGAAAACCGAAAGGGTTGCGGGCCAGGGCGGTCAGCCACGGCAGTTGCATTGCACTAAGCGAGAATCCTAATCGGGTAGCCAATAGGACCTCAGGATCACAGATTTAGAATGTCTCCCTACCACATACTGATCCCAACCTCAACAGTGGTATGTCACTCGATCAGAATAATTCCAGTAGTTTCTTCGGTACGTAGAGATTCAGTATCACTTCACTAAACGCTGATCGCGATCATGACGCGTGGTCGTGCTGAGATCAGATTCTTCCATCCGGAATCACTTCGTCGCAGTCACGTTACCCGGCCCTTGGCTGTCCCCGGAGATCACTCCCTCTGATTGGTCGATCACCTGCCTCGCGAGTGATTCCAGCTCTCTCCCCACGCGCGTCCCTCCTCTATACAAATATCTCCCGTCCCATGGCAGACCATCCACTCCTCATTATCTCAACAATCCCTCGCTGTCCATTTGACTTTTAACTATCTCCACTTCACCAACCTTAAACAAACTTATCTCTTTTAACATCAACATGTCTGGACGTAAGTGATCATCTCTTCCCTGATGAGGCTATCTCGAAGATCCTCGACTGACGCGTTTTGCTTCTTCAACAGGCGGAAAAGGTGGAAAGGGTCTCGGAAAGGGCGGCGCTAAGCGTCACCGCAAGATTCTTCGTGACAACATCCAGGGTATCACCAAGCCCGCTATCCGTCGTCTCGCTCGTCGTGGTGGTGTCAAGCGTATCTCTGCCATGATCTACGAGGAGACCCGTGGTGTCCTCAAGACCTTCCTCGAGGGTGTCATCCGTGACGCCGTCACCTACACTGAGCACGCCAAGCGCAAGACTGTCACTTCCCTCGATGTTGTCTACGCTCTCAAGCGTCAAGGACGTGAGTATCCTCTTCTCCTGGTTCGCTTTACCTCATCTAACGTGGTTATTTCTCAGGTACCCTCTACGGTTTCGGTGGTTAAGCGTGTTCTTTCTGCATTGTTTTCGATTCCACCATCCTGCGCGGTCGGCGCGTCGGTTGTCCTTCCGCAGCAGTGACGCGACGGTTTGCTTTTTCGGGTTGGTTCACGGTATGACTGGGACGTTGGGGTGTTCTTGATCTTTTATTACACAAGTGTCATGGGTCTCTGGGTTTGCTTTACGTATTTATTTATTTTCCTACACGTCCACTACTGGTCTGCTAGTGTTCGTCTTGATTTTCTGTATCATATCAGCCTTCATGCTTCCGGCTGGTGCCACAGGCTAAATACGACCGTGCGGCATGATGCGCGGTCCTGAATACAAATGATCTAAAAATCAATCTGTCCTTGTAGACGTAACTGGCGAGGCTGACTGGCTTCGGTATGTCTGCTCTGGTGTTTTGTCGCGCGCGTTCGCGTTTTCCGGGTATTGTACGATCTAGTCTCAAGTCCAGCATAGTGTAGTCTTAGTATGGCTCTGCCTTGTTCGAACTTCGAATGGTGATATCTTCCATTGATTCATTCTTCTTGCTTTCTCTCCGTGTACAGAGTAGTCTCGTGTTGCTTTCAGTCTCGCCTTCCATATGTAGTCTTGGTTGGGTGTCCTCGGTGTCGTAGTACTACTAAGTGCTTCATGAAGGCGGCTTCGCTCGTACTTTTGAACGCATGACTTGTAACTATGTTCGCGGTAGTAGAATTGGCTTTTATGTTCCAGGGCAATGTATGTATAATCAGAGTAGACTCGGTATACCATGGTCGCTTGGCCAATTGTCATTAAGCTGATATATCTGGTGAAGAATATGGTGGACTACCCCATGTCAATACTGGTGCATCAAATATATATCAACGTAGCAATCAGCGACTCAAACAAAAACGCCAAAAATGCGTCCGCAAGCTGCACCCAAGCATACTACCCACTGCAGACACATCAATACAGTGTTTACACTACGATTAAATACATAACTGCCCTCAATATCGCCGTGTAGGGGCTGTTCCTCGTCCACCATCCATACGACGAAGCCGCGCCAAGACAACCAGAATAGGAAATCGAAAAGTCGGGTGCAAAGTGGCGCCAAGACCACGGATTAGGTGTGGCGGCTCCAGACTGGAAGAATTGCGGGACGAATTGCCCCCGACGTCGGGAGGGGCTTCACTTCTCCAAAAACAATTTGCCTGGAGTGACTCACATTCTTTTGCGTGTCCCTGGGATTCTTCTCACGAAAAGACCACTTTACACCAACTATCTGTATAGTGAGAAACATACAGCACAACCATTGGGCAACATGACGGCCAATTCGAGCGAGACTCCAACCGAGTCACAAAAATACCTCTCCACTAGAGGGGGTGACTACGACGTGGGCCTCCCATGTGTCATGGCGGGATGATAATTAGCTGATTTATGAAGCTCTCATTCGAGACCGTAGTGCTAAAGGGACTTGCCGCGGACGGTGGACTTTTCCTGCCTCATGAGGTTCCAATCGCAGAGGACTGGGTACGCAGACAATTCGAGCCGATGCTCAATGCCTAGCCCTTATTTGGTGATAGTGAATGCTGATGACATACTACAGCGCAGTTGGAAAGACCTATCCTACCAAGAGCTCGCCCTAAAAATATTCAGTCTCTACATATCGACCTCCGAGATCCCCACCAACGATTTAAAAGCCATCATTGATCGGAGCTACTCAACATTCCGGGCAGACGATGTTACACCCCTGGTCCATCCGCAGGACGGCGACCTATATCTCCTTGAGCTCTTCAATGGCCCAAGCTATTCCTTCAAAGACTGTATGATATACCCGGGCTGTCGCGACTTTATCAAGCCATTGAGCTAATGGCGTTAGGCGCATTGCAATTTCTGGGAAATCTTTTCGAATACCTCCTCGTGCGGAAAAACGAGGGAAAACAAGGGAAAGGTGGGCGAACAAAACCCACGGATATGGAAACATGGCGTTCAGATAAAGGGTTGGATCAAGCTGACCAGTAGCAGACCGACACCACTTGACCGTCGTCGGCGCCACAAGCGGCGATGTAAGTTCCTCATATATCCTTGACGCGGCAAAGATAGTAACATGTGGCTAGACCGGGTCTGCAGCAATATACGGACTTAGAGGCAAAAAAGATGTAACAGTCACCATTTTGCATCCCAAAGGACGTATCAGCCCCATCCAAGAGGTGCAGATGACAACCTGCACAGAAAGAAACGTCTCTAACCTAGCTGTTACGGGGACTTTCGATGACTGTCAAGTAAGTACCTACTAGTACTGAATCTCATAACGTGAGACCGCCAACTAATAAACGTAATAGGACATTGTCAAGGCCCTGTTTGGCGACCCCGATACGAATGAGAATGTGAAGCTGGGTGCTGTGAACTCGATCAACTTCTCGAGAATCCTCGCTCAAATCGTGTTCTACTTCTACTCGTATTTCTCGCTCGCTAAAAAGTCACCCTCGTTCAATGTAGGAGACAAAGCCCGATTTGTGACACCTACTGGAAACTTCGGGAACATCCTTGCTGGTTACTTTGCCACCAAGATGGGCCTCCCAGCAGACAAGTTGGTTGGTGCGTTTGTCTTCATCCTGCCTTCGAACTCATATCTGTACTAACCCGAGATCCTTTCTTGATTATAGTGGCAACAAACGAGTAAGTTGCCATCTCACTTCCACAGCAGATGTTAATTTGTTCGAAACATGCTGACTCCCTGAAGAAACGATATCCTACATCGGTTCTGGACAACCGGCCGTTACGAGAAACATCCTGCTCAAGAGGGGCAATCTGCTGGCCCCCCGCCTGATGCATGCAAGGAGACTCTCAGCCCGGCTATGGATATTTTAGTCTCTAGCAACTTTGAGAGGTTGTTGTGGTTCCTGTCAAAAGGTAATCCACCTGTTCTGACTATCTCCGAGCGTATGCTAACCCGCCATAGAACATGCTCTAGCAAATGGCCTGGATAATCGATCCAGTAAAAAGCAAGCTAGCCAAGACATCGTATCCTGGTATTCGTCACTGAAAACAACAGGTGGCTTTGGACCTATACACAAGGAAATGCTGGAAAATGGCCAACGCACCTTCGAGAGCGACCGCGTGAGCGATTCTGAAACATCGGGCACAATCCAGTCCTTTTACGAACAGACCAAATACATTCTTGACCCCCACTCAGCAGTGGGAGTCACTGCTGCCAAAAGATCAATGGCCCGGGCTAGCCCCCATACGCACCACATCTCGCTTTTGACCGCCCATCCCGCAAAGTTCTCTGATGCCGTGACATCAGCCCTGAAGGACGAGGCCGGCTTTGATTTCGAGACCCAGGTCCTTCCCGACGAGCTCAAGGCTCTCCTGAAAAAGGAAACCCGTGTGACGTCGGTGGAAAATTCATGGGTTGCCGTGAGGGAGATTATCAAAAGCCAGGCGGAAGAGGATGCCAAGGCTGAAGGTCCTTGAGGAACTTGCCCCACGGAGAGCGAAATCCATTTCCAATTACCGATACAATGGATGAGCGTGTCTTCCCAAGATCTTCACCAAGTTCAAGGCAATGTTGCACCATTTATGCGTTTGTTGATAGATTCATATGACCTAGCTAGGTAGAGTGCAGTGGATTAAAGATTAAAGTAAAAGTGATTAATATCTTGAAATATCCAACACTGGCGTGACCGAAACACAAGACAGTATATTGGGAATCCACACAATTTGATGCAGTACTACCGTACCGTTGCTGATTTACCCGATGACTGGTCCAATCCCGGCAGAAACTCCTTGGAAGTTGCCCGCGCGCCTTACGGAGTAGATATCTTCGAGATAGCTATCAGTTGTTCCATCGAGACCCCTTCCGGTGTTTCCTCATCATGAACCCGTATCTCTAAACCCGAGGATCACTCGAGAAATAGAAGTTTGCTCAGTGATAGCAGCAGCGGCCCCCCCTTCGTCCTGGAATTCACCCAACACAGGGCTGCACTCGGAATACCCATGGGCCATTCCTCACAGTATTCACTTGTCAAATCGGTCGGCAGACATTCGAACCGCTCGGAGCCCGACCACAATGCTAATGAGTCGACAGATGTATGCGACAAGTAAGTAGGGTCCTAATCTGACCATGGTCAGTCGAAAAGCAAAGCCTTATGCTTAGGGTTGTATGAGATACCTTCGTACTCTACCTAGTTACCTAGTACGAGATATGGTGTGACAGCATTCTACCAAACTGGGGGTGAATATAATAGAACACAGCATGACCTGGTTAGCTTCACTATCAAGGTTTAGCGCTGCATGTGACTCAAAAGATACCCTTTTAAGTTAGTTAGCTGAGTTATAAGTAGGCTTTCCTCTCCACACACATCATTGTCCTCATATCTATTAATTAAAGAATCTCACAGCGGATGAAAACTGCCCCGAAAATGACAGAGCCTGATGTTGAAATCACCCCCAGAGCCCAGAAAGCCAAATAACTGCCATGCATGTCACCACCGAGAGTCCTGAACCGAAGGCGATGTTGTGGTTCGCAGACCTATGCCGACTCAAATACTTGGCTAGTCTGGATGAAGGTGTTATTTTGGCCGTCCTAGAGAGCCCGTGAAGTTAACATGTTCTGTTGTCCTGTAAGTGTCAAGTGTGGTTACATTTTTGAACACAAATATACTAATCTTTGCTAAGAGGCTGGCATTTATCAGCCAACGGAGGATGCGGAGGTGAGCGTGCCGCCCAGCAATTCAGAGACTAAGGAGCCTAGACGCTTAGAAAAGATCAAGGCCATGGTAAATTTAGCATTCATCTTTTCTTAGATATACTTGGTGCAACTCCAGAAACTATCTTCTTCCGGCAATGAGCTATCGAAGTACGGCTAGCTAACAACAGGTAGTGTGTTGAACGTGACGAATATTGCGCCGTGACCAAGAACGATGAACCCATCGAGGTAGCACACATCTACCCTGTCAGCATGATGGCTAGGCCTCAACACGAACAGAAATGGTTCTGGATTATGCCGGAGAAATACTGGGACCAAAGCCCTACCGAATGTCATGCCTTTCCAGAGACTCCCAGGCCGGCTTGCTTTGAAGTTTGCAGCCGGTGGAGCTGTCCGCATGCAAGAAAACCTTAAAAACGTTGAGTTTTTCTGGTTGCCGGTAGCTCCCGTCTCTCAGAGCAGAGATGCCCCCAGATGAAAGAGCAGATATTGAAGCCAAAGCCAGATTGGAGACCAACCGCGACGCCGGTAAGGATTTTTACGATCCATTGAAAGCTGACGCTCAGCTCGACGACCACCTCTCGGAAGGCAAAATGTCCGTGGGCGGGGGCGAGAGTTCTAAGCTCAGTCAAAGCTTTGAGACGGTCGAAGTCCTACCGAATGTCATAGGCCTTTCCAGAGACTCCCAGGTCGGCTTGCTTTGAAGTTTGCAGCCGGTGGAGCTGTCCGCAGACAAGAAAACCTTAAAAAGGTTGTTTTTCTGGTTGCCGGTAGCTCCCGTCTCACCTGAAACATGTCGGCAAACGAACGATGCTTTTCAATTGCGAGACGTCAGCACAGATTTGTGCCGGTAACATGATATAACGATGCAGACAGCGGACCTGAAACGCATCCCTTGCCCTCCTTAGAAATACTTGGCATGCAATAGGGTTTGACATGTTTTGGGAATGAGTGGGGCGGCAGCTGTCGCGCTGGAAGAGCTAGACAGCGACTGAGAGGAAGACCTATGGTTAGATGAGGACTGAGGAGGTATTGGCTGATATGTCCATAGACTATCCTTGATGTACCACGTGGACGATGTCCTGAATCCTCAGACGAGGCAACGAAAATCAACCCCCTTCTCGTGCACCATCTACAGAAGTGACCATGGTCCGTCCATATCTCGGGGCCAGATGGTACCTATAACGAGAGATGAATGATGATTTTGTGCATCGCAGGTCTTTTTTCCCTCGAGTTTGCTTGTCTTCCCCGTTCATACTATGTACTAGCACCCTGCAGCTAGCAGTTATCGGGTGCGAAGTGTTGATTCTAAATTCTGATTACTCCTAGTAGTAGTGGGAATCGACATGAATTAGTCCCACCGGGCAGATACTTTTGAGACACCCATGGTTGGAATGACTAAATACCTTCAATAACTAACTAAAAGTCTTCCAGGAGGTCAATTCTCTCTAGCAAGAAGAGGCGAAGGAGACGCTTCCACATAGCTATCCAACAGTGAGTAGTAGTAGTAATAAGTACCTTCGTGCAATCATAACCTCACAAGACATAGCGGAAATCCGGATTCTCCAACTCCGTCAAGTCATGCATACCAAGCGTGACTCCATCCGGGACCTCCCCCTCCCTCCGTTCCACGATCCCATACTTCCGATCCCGTCGCTTGTTCGCGACTATCATGTACACCCTCAGCCCAGCTGAGATGAAGATACATAGACAGACTAACGGTAACGCCTTGTTAGTATTTAACCAACCAACCAACCAACAACCATCCAATCCAGAGGTGAAGTGAAGTGAAGTGAAGCAAGGAGCAGAACTTACAACAAATCAAAATAATAGTAATAGCCAAAACATACCCGGGGGCATCCTGGTCCCTAAAAAAGAACGGACCGGCAATATTCCCCGCGGAAAACGCCACGAAGAGCAACACATTCGTGGCAGCCCGCTTCGTATGGCCCGCGATATTTTGCCCGATAATCGTGAGTGTGAACGGCCACGTCACGGCATACGAGTTGATCAGCCAGTATGCGACGAGCCGGCCCCATTTGTTGGCGCTGGGGATGTTGGATGTCCCGTAAACGGCGGAGATTCCGGCAATCGCAGGGATTAGGGGCCCGATCATGCCCCATGTTCGGAGGCCTTCGTAGCGGGTGCTGAAGGAGGCCCAGATTATCATTGAGCCGGCGGAGACGATGGAGGAGGGGAGGCCGACGAGGAGGGTTTCGAATTTGCCGAAGCCGAGGCCGGAGACGACGAGGGAGCCGAAGTTTGTGAGTCCTGATGGGTTTTAGGGATTTGCATCAAATGGAATGATATGATATGGTAAAGGAAAAAGGAAAAGGAACCAGGGGGGGGGGCTGACCTCCGTTGGGCAACATAGAGAAGAAGACAAAGCTAACGAGGAACCAAGTCTTGGGATCTTTGATACAGTGCCAGATCTGGTAGTATTTCCATTCGTAGCTTTTGATTCCCATCATGTTGGCGGCGACTCGTTGAACTGCAATGGCGCGTTCTTCCTCCGTCAGGAATTTGGCGTTGTGGGGGGCTTCCGGCATGATAATCAGCCAGACAATTCCAGTCCTGGATGGATGTGAGTGTTGAGTCTCTTGTCGGTGTATAAAGGGGTGCATTTAGTACTTACAGAATCGACAGAGCGCCCAAGACTAGGAAGATGTACTTCCATGACGGGATGGAAGTGTGATCGATGTGACCGACTAGTTAGTTAGGGCTTGTTAGCTGGACATCAATCAACCTTTATGATGCTAGACCAGTACTCACGACCGTAACTAAGCAGACTGCCTAGAATATTAAAGACCCCCTGCATAGCAGCCCACGTCATAGTGCGCATCACCTGTTCCTGTCTCGTATACCAATGCGAAGTATACAGAACAAACCCCGGACTGGCCACCGACTCGGCAACACCCAAGAAGAACCTCAACGCAATAAGCCCCGCATAGTTAAAACACGCCATATGCAGCACGATAATGACGCCCCAAGTTAGAGTCCCCAATGCAAGAACCTTAGAGGTACTGAACCGCTGCAACAGGAAATTGGCAGGGTATTGCGCGGCCAAGTAGCCGAAGTAGAAGACGCTCGAGGCCCAGGAGTACTGGTTCCCCACGAGTCCGAGGTCTTCTTTGAAGGTGAATAGGACAGCCCATCCCATGATTACTTTGTCGACGTAGTTGAGGCCGTAGAACATGCACATGCAGGGGAGAAGGTGCCAGTCGAGTTTGCGGGCGATGCGCTTGGATTCTTCTTCGGTGAATTGTTGGCTTTGGCTTGCGATGAAGATATCGTAACCCTCGTCGGCTGAACATGGTCAATCCAATCCACAATACACACTTAAAGCAGGGGATACCGATTGAGGGCTTGTGGTGGTACCTTTCAGAGTCTTTGTAGGATCAGCACCGACATCCTGGGCTGTAGGAATAATGTCCTTTTCCGCCATTGTGTTGGCCAATATGAAACCAGCAAAAATGCCACAAAAATGCCACAAAAGCTTGACCACTCACCCTCCCGGGGTTTACCTTTCAATATAACTAATCTTGACCGGCATTCCGCCTTATCGCATGCCCGCTACCTCGTGTCTAGTACGTGTTGGAGATAGAGAAGGATTCAACCTACTCCAAATCTCCAACAACCCTATCAGGCTATCTACGGTCTGTAACTCTCATCTCCATCAACAATTTACCGATTATCCCCCGGTAAAATGAAAAGTACCGAGTCAACACGGTCCTTATCTACTACTAGTATTCTCTCTAGCAAGAAGACCTCCAAAAGCCCACCGATCTATCTGTGAGTCTGTGACCCGCTAGTAGTAATAATGGCGATACTAGAGCGCACCAGTGACAACAGAGAGACCATCAACTCCAACATCGACCCTTCCTCTTTCATCAAAATAAAAATCAATATCGAAATGGCATCATCCAACATCGCAGACCAACTCTCCTCATCCATCAACGAGGAAGAATGCCTCGACATCCTCTCAAAGCTGATCCAAATCAAATCCTACTCCCGCACCCCCGGCGAAAACGTCGCTACGCAGTATATGGCTGACGCCATGAAGAGTATCGGCCTCGATGCAGACGTGTATCGCTTCGGCGATGACGGAAGTCGACAAAACGCAATCGGAGTCTGGGCCGGCACTCAGGACTCGGATGCATCTTCATCTTCCGGTGGTGCAGGTAAGAACCTTCTATTCAACGGGCATCTCGACACGAACCCGGTCTCTGGGGGGTGGACAATAGACCCGTGGTCCGGGATGCGAGATAAGGAATTCATCTATGGGATTGGAGTCTCGAATATGAAGTCTGGGTGTGCGGCTTACTATTGCGCCGTGAAGGCTCTCAAAGAGAGTGGGTGGAAACCCAGGGGTTCTGTGATTCTTACCTATGTCGTCGGGGAGTTACAGGGTGGAGTCGGGACCATAGCAGCAATTGAACAGGGACACTGCAGTAACGCGGATTACTTTGTGAATTGCGAACCGTCGGATATCAGGGCTATTACGATGCATTCGGAGTCGCTTGTGTTTCGGGTAGTTTTGAAAGGGGTGACGAGGCATATGAGTGCGAGGGAAGAAGCCGTGGATGCGATTCTCGCCGCCTGTGAGCTGATTCCGAGGCTTACGGGGATGGTTTTTAGCGGTGCACCGAGTGAAGAGCATCGGAGTATTAATCGGTGTCATGTTGGTGTGGTTCATGGGGCCCTAGGCGAGAATCTGGATGAGTGGAGACCGCCGCAGGTTGCGGATTATGTTGTGTTGAAGGGGTCGGCGAGGTATGCGCCTGGGCAGACGAAGGAGGGTGTTCTTGTGGACCTCAGGAAGGAGATTGAGGCCATGGTCGCGGAGAAGTTTCCTGGGTTGACGTTTGAATTGAGGCCTACTACGGATGAGCCGACGATGCCGGCGTTCCAGGTATCCAAAGACTCGGTCATTGTGCGTTCATTGAATGCGGCGTATCAGGCTGTTCGGGGAGAAGAGCAACCGACAGGCGTGTTGCCTCCGACATGCTTTTATGGGAGTGATGCTGGTCATTTGTATAAGACGCTGGGGATGGAGGGGATTGTTTGTGGCCCTGGCGGAAGGTACAATACGCGACCGGATGAGAAGGTGGATATTGTTGATTATATTGACTGTATCAAGATGTTCATTCAGTTGATTGTGGACGTTTGCGGATAGAACAATTAAATATGACCTCAAGTTAGCTTTATCAGCTCTGCGACACGACCCACGGCACCGGCGGTCAAGTCGACTGCAGCTTGGATAGACGCGGCATCCTTGCGAAGGATAGCATCTGCAATAGCAGGAAAAGCAACACCTCCATAGCCCTCCCATAATCCCGGGCCAAATGCCTAATCCAGGGTCAGCGAGTGTGCACCAGGTGAGACACAGAAACGCACGCACCAAATGTTTATACCAAGGCCTCTGACTTAGTCCGGCGGGGTATATGAAGCCTCGCTCGATGGCGAGATATCGAGAATTGACGAGCGAAATCTCACCCGTGAATGAAGAAACACCGTCCTTAGCAGAAGCAGATTCTAGACGCTCTGAAAGCGCTCTCCTGTTTCTGTCTAGGGCCATCGCTTGCTCGTGGAACCTTGATAAAGCAAGATCTAAGTCACCCACGATAACCGTCTCGGGAATATCGAGATCCTTAAGTCCATCTTTCAATCGCACAGCATACCTCGTAGCCGAGAATCCCAAGATCGCACTGGATGCAAGTCGAAATGCAATTAGTCCCCAAAGCTGCGCCATCGCCTTATGTTTCCGATACCCCGGATCACCGAAACTTTCCATCCACAGAGTTGAATCGTACTTGGTATGATATTGATAGACTGCATGACGTCCTCCGGCATTGAACACTAGGTCTGCTGATGAAATCCCAAGGTGGTGTTGGAAGACTGTAAAGTCGGAGCCTGTCCCGAGATCTTGTAGAAGCGGCGCGTCTGAGGATGGAATGTGGGCTTGAGTGTTGTGAAGCCAGTCCGTATATACAGTGCGAGATTGATCTGCCATATTAGGTACTTCAAGAAGGTGCCAGTCGTCTTGAACCATGGGATCTTCTTCGAATGGAGACGGAACGAGCTTTGCGGCCTCATATAGCATCTCAGCGAGCAGTGGGCACCCAACTGGGCCGAGGATGTCTCCGCCATTTGTCGCCTCGTCAACATTGATGTCTAAAGGTGCTGTTAGCATCCGGGATACTATTCGTGAATGATGTGGTGTGCTCACATGCAACGCAATTCCTCTTCAAAAACTCAGCATTCTGCATCCCCCACGCTGTCGACCCCACGAGTCCATATTCTTCACCATCCCACGAGGCCAGAATACTGTTCGTACATGATCGTCAGTAAACCAGGCTTTACTACGCAATGCAGAACACCAACATAGTCCTAACCGGCCTCCACCCAGTCTCCAGCACCCTCCCAAGACACCTCACAACCTCATTCATAGCCGCAGATCCAGAAACCGGATCAACCGCGCCCACAGTCCAAGAATCATGATGATTCCCCAACACCACACATTCCTCCGTCTTCCCCTGAATCGTCCCAATCACATTATATAGCTTCGCTTCGTAGTACTCTGTATCATTCACCAACTCAACCAGCATCTCCGAGGGACCAGAGAAATATTCCACACCCGGTATTTCCCCCTGCCAGTCATACGGAAGGTTTGCGTTTCCTAATCCATACCCGGCCAACGCATGTAGCAAATGGCGTGCATCGCGGTAGGAAATTGAGATACTCGGAATAGAGGGCGTGAATTCGGGGCTCGGATACTGTCCAGCCCCGACACTGAAGAATGATACACTCCCCCGTTGAATCGCGGACGGGTGTCGTGCCGGTCCCCCGGGAAAGGGTTCATATCCGTTTCCGATAGTAAAAGGGTGATCTTCCTGTGGATCGTTGTAAAGAATCACGCCCGCGGCGCCGGCTTCCTGGGCGGCTTTTACTTTGAGGCCTCGTAGGCTGGTGGAGTATTTGCATAACACGATGCGATCGTGAACTGAGATTCCGCTGGATGCCAAAACGTCGAAGTCCTCTGGCCGGCCGAAATTGGCGTAGACGAGCTGTGCGATTGCGCGACCGGGATGACTTAGGCCGTGGAATGATGGTGGACCGATGGATGATGCTGGGTCTGAGGGGAGGACATCTTCGGTGAGAGTTGCTTCGAAGAGGATTGATGATGAAGCTGAAGCGTTAGGATTGAGGAGTCGGACTGCGGAGTTTGAACCGGGGCGGTTGAGGCGTGTTGGGTGGATGGTGATTTCTGAGGGGATGTTATATGAGTTCCAGAGGGCTTGGATTGAGGAGGCGTGTGCTTGATCTCCTGCGAGGTGGGTGGATGCGCTGTAGAGGCGGGACCATTGGCGGAGCAGGTCGGTTGAGGGGGTGGAAAGGATGAGATCTTCGAATTCGTTCGACATGATTACTCTACTGGAAAGAATGACATTGGGCAGAGCAAGTGTTATAGTTGTATCTGTCCTATCATCTACCCCAACCCGTGACTCCAGTTATCTGCTATCAGTGGGGCCCATCCCCAATCTACATTCTACAGTGTTATAATAACAACCACACTACACCAAAAAGGTCATGTTACCGTTCATAGCCCTCTTCCCCGTTCAACAGAAGAAGGACAACGTATTCCTTCCAGCTGGATGGCATATCGATCATCTCCCCGGCCTTTGGAAAGGATTACGCCATACTTGCCGGATGGCTGCTTCATGTTGTTTTAGTTGAGTGAGTATTGAAGTATTTCTTGGCTTGCGTTGATGTTGGTTAGGTAGGGATATGAAGAAGAAAAATGAGCACCTTGAAGTCATATAATATCATGTCCATGAGTCATAACTCAGAAGGACTGGCCAGTCCACAAAAGGATATCTAAACCTTCTGCTCACCCGACGTCATCTGGTAATATATCCCGACCTCAGGTGAGTCTGTGGTCCATTGGTACGTAATAACTTTCTTTGAAAGGCACCATGATAGTAATCGACCAAGCAATAGCGATAAAGCTCTGTCGATGTTTTAACCTTGCTACGATCCCCCTGGACCAACCCGGAGCCGTCACGCCCTATAATGGTGAAGGATCGACCCCCCTCACCCACGGCATGTATCTCGACCTTATTATTGACAAGCGGACCCTTCGGAAGGTCCCTTTCCTAATCCTTGATATAAATTAATAACATGACATGATATTAGGCCGTATGTGGCTTGCGGAGAATGATATTCTACCCGACTGTCGGCGGAAGATCCTGCATTGGCCCTCGGAGCCCACGCTTCTTGACGAGGTAGCATCAACAATGGGCATGCCTGTCCCCCGTGACGCCCTAGAACGGCCACATATTAATCAAATTCATCAGGAAGCAGCAGTCCGGAGAGACCATAAATTTAACCAAGAAGACCTAAAGGAAACCCACTACCGCGTGCCACGAATCCTCAAGCAGGACCAGCGGGATGCCTACGCGAAGATAGAGCGAGGCTTCAAGGCCGCACGGGCAGATCTAATACCTCCAAAGGAACCTAGGAAGCCGAAAACAGACCCTACAAAGCTTCTACAGATTAATATTACCTGCATTGGCGGCGTGGGATTCCACCGGATCGCGAAGAAAGATAAAACAAAGGTTTTCGAAGTTTCAATATACCAGATTAAATTAATACTCGAGGAACGACGAAACCCTACGCCGGAGATAACTAGAGACGAAGAAATAGATAACTTAAGAAAGACTTTACCCCCTGAATACCACGATCTTATTAAAGTCTTCGTGAAATCTAATTCCAATAAGTTGCCTCCCTATCGGGAAGGTTTCGATGCGAAAATAGACCTTATAGAAGCTAATAGTGTTGGATATGGACCGCTCTATAAGATATTAACTAAAGAGCTTGAGGCAGTGCATGCCTATATCCTTGAGAACCTGGATAAAGGCTTTATTAAGCCATCAAAGGCACCCTTCGCTTCCCCTATCCTAATAGCAGAGAAGCCGGGTGGAGGATTACGCCTCTATATAGACTACAGGAAGCTTAACGCCCTTACGCGGAAGGATCGGTACCCTATCCCCCTGATTAATGAGGTCTTAGAGCGAGTGTCAAAGGCGAAGTTCTTTATAAAGTTAGATATCCGGCAGGGCTTTCACCGTCTCCGAATGGACCCTGAATCAGAAGAACTAACAACCTTCCGGTCCCGATACGGCAGCTATAAGTATAAGGTTCTCCCATTTGGTCTAACCAATGGACCGGCAATCTTCCAGAGGTACATGAACCACGTACTAATCGACTGCTTGGACCGTTTTGCCACGGCATTCGTCGATGATATCCTGATCTATAGCGACAACCTAGCAGACCACCAGAAGCACGTCCGAATGGTCCTAGAGTGACTAAAGGAAGCAGGCTTGCAAGCTGCTATCCACAAGTGCGAATTCCATGTGACTAGGATAAAGTTTCTAGGCTTTATTATCTTGACTAACAGAGTCGAAGCGGACCCCAAGAAAGTAGCCGCTATCGCGAAGTGGAAGTCCCCTATAATAGTAAAAGGAGTATAATCCTTCCTAGGCTTTTATAACTTCTACCGTCGATTTATACAAGGATATAGTCAGATTGCGAAGGTCCTACACTAACTAACACGGAAGGAGGCACTATTTATATAGACCCTAGCCTGTAAGGAGGCGTTTAATAACCTAAAAAGGGCCCTAGCATCATCCAAGGTCCTCTGACACTACAATCCAGACCTACCAACGAAACTAGAGACCGATGCCTCCTTAGGAGTAGTCTCAGGCGTGCTTTTACAACTCCACGATAGTACCTGGCACCCTGTGGCGTACTTCTCAAAGACAATGAGCCCTGCAGAGTTCAATTATAATATTCATGACAAGGAGATGCTAGCAATAGTACGATCACTAGCCAAGTGGCGAGCGGAATTAGAAGGCCTGCAGCGGGAGGAGCGTTTTATAATCTACACGGATTATAGAGCTCTAGAATACTTCATGACTAAACAGGTACTTAACCAGAGGCAGGCTGGTTGGTCCGAATTTATCTCCCGGTTCTACTTTATCATCAAGTATCGGCCCGGGAAGGAAAACACGTTAGCAGACGCACTATCTCGCCCTGAGGACATGCCAGATAATAAGGATAGTCGTACCCAGGTACTTCTACGCCCGGAGTGGCTAGAGGAAGGAGTTCAAGCAAAAGAGCCGCTGCCCCGCGTGGAGGCCG
The DNA here is from genome assembly GCA_027569065.1 of Aspergillus cavernicola. Classification (NCBI taxonomy): domain Eukaryota; kingdom Fungi; phylum Ascomycota; class Eurotiomycetes; order Eurotiales; family Aspergillaceae; genus Aspergillus; species Aspergillus cavernicola. Next base: position 3,750 of record JAPDEK010000072.1, on the reverse strand, counting down.
CCGCTATCGCGTAACCAATTAAGATTATCGACCGAATACTCAAAGCCAATCGCAATAGCTAATCCCTAGAGATATATCGGGAAACAGCCCGTCAAGGGAGTGACGATTAGACTATTAATAATAACAAAAGGTTGCTCTTCCAGGATCGACTAGCTGTTGCCAACGAAGGGGATACAATCGCCCGCCTGCTTGATGAGATACACCGTCAACCCTCTACTGCGCATCCAGGAAAAGGGAAGACCCAGGCGCTGGTAAAGGCCCGATACTACTGGGCAACGTGGAGACAGGATGTTAGTGATTATATTGATAATTGCCTGATCTGCAGGAGGTCAAAGCATAACCGAGAGCTGCCCCCAGGCCTCCTGCAACCCCTACCAATCCCGGAGCGACCCTAGCAATATATCTGTGTCGATTTCAAGTCATTTCCTGAGTCAGTAAGCGGCCTAGACGCTGCCTTCGTGGCTGTCTATCAACTAAGCAAGAGAGGCTTCGCGATACCCTGCAAGAAGACAATTACGGCAGTGGAAATGGCTCGTCTTTATGTCACGCATATCTACCCGTGGGTTGGCTTGCCCGATTCAGTTGTATCGGACCGTGGAGGTCAATTCGTCTCAGAGTTCTAGACCGAATTCTGCAGGTTACTAGAGATCGAGGTAGTATTGACGTCAGGCCAGCACCCAGAGGCCAACGGGCAGGTCAAAGTCATGAATCAGTGGATCTCGCAGCGCCTACGACCCTTTATTTCCTACTACCAAGACAATTGGGATGAATACCTACCAATGCTGAACCTCGCCTCTGCGTGCCTACAACACGAATCCACGGGATTATCACCTTTTATGATCGAACGTGGCTACGAACCTCGTATGTCAATGGATTAGAAGGTGCCGCTGACCCCGAGAGGCCAAGCGAGGTCACTAAATCAACAGGAGGCTCAGCAAGTTATTAAATAGATTCATGAAGCCTGGAAATACGCCCGGTGCCAGATAGAGCACTCTTAGGAGAAGATAAAGCGATTCGCGGACCGAAAGCGCAAGGAAGCTACCTTTAAGGTAGACAACGAGGTCATGGTCACCACCAAGGATTGGAGTATCGGGAGACCTTCAAGGAAGCTTACGGACCCCTGGTCCGGCCCTCACCGAATCATTGTGAAAGAAGGTTATTCGTACCGGCTCGCGTTGCCTGATCACATACGTGTATACCCCGTTTTCTCCCCTGATAAGCTTCGCCGTGGACCTATAGCGAAGCCGTTGGAAGGCCAGATTGTCGATCCACAACAATCTCTTGAGGTCGACGGAGAGGAGGAATGGGAACTTGAGAAGATACTTGGCTCGCGTACGCACTATGGCAAGCTGCAATATCAGGCTAAATACCTTACCTACGACCCAGACGGAAAATGGTACCCTGCAAGTGATTTTATTAACGCTCCGCTAAAAGTATTGGAATACCATGAGAAATACCCTCTCAAAGCGGGCCCTCCGGTGAACCTTCAGAAGTGGATTAACGCTGCAAAAAACAATGAATTCTGGAAAGGAATAGATAAAGATGAATTGCCAATGCAAAAGGAACGTGTGAGGATACTTAAGAGAGCGAAATAAGGACATTCCATTGCTTTATAGGGGGGTTATCACGATCCTGCGTGGTGTTGCTTGGGATGAAGCAACTTGACGAGATCATGAGCTTGACCCGCGGTTCTGCCAAGCGTCACCGCCTTCTTGCTTTGGACTAGTATTCGCCTTGAGACTTTACCTCAACTCGCAACGCTCGCTTAGATAGATTCCCTCCTTATCCTAGAATTTCGTCATAAATCTACCTATTCGTTTCCTACGTATTAGCTTGAGATCTCCGGTTGTCATACCTAGCTCTTTGCTTGCTGATGGTTCAACTTGAGAGTGCCTTTTAAGGGTGAGTTTAAACTCACTTTGATTGCTGGTTGATCACCCACGGATCATCTGCTCACCCTGCTCACCCACAATCAACTGCAGAACACAGGCTTGGCAGTTACACTTATCCCAACTAGATATAGCCTGCTTTGTTGAACTTCAAGACCATTCACCTGCTTTTACCCTTTTTAATTCGGTCGCGCGATGCTCACCCTCAGTTGCAAGAGACTCACCCTTTGGGGGTGAGCGCAAAGATGTATTTAAGACAGGAACTTTCCCTAATTCTTTTTAGATCAAACCCGCCATCCTTTTATCCAATTCAAAGCAAAACCATCTTAAATTATTCTATAATGGGGAAGCTAAAAACAATCCATCGCCGCACGTCTAATAAATCAAAGGCAAAAAGCCAACAACATCGGCAACGAGGTGGTACTCTGTTCCGGAAGGCCTTTGAATTCAGCCAAGAATATGACGCGGATGTCATGTTAGTTACTCGGCTGAGGAAAAATGGGCAAATCTACATATTTAACTCAAATAACGAGTGGTTTCCTTCCCAAGACAACTTGGTATTATCCACCCCCAGAATTCCTGAACTATGCTAATTGTTTTCAGGCGCTTTGCTATCCCACACCAATACAGATAACTCTACAAGACATGGCAGCCAAATATGAAGAAAAACAGGAAGATAATTAGTTTAAGAGATACTCTTTCCCTGTTTAGTCTTGCTATTATGTATGGCTAAGCGCTTGTAAGGACACGCCTTCCAAGCTGTCCGCTGGTGCCTGAGGCATCACGGGTACCTGAGGCTCTATGGGTGCTGACTCAGCGTACACACCTTGATTAGTTAGTTAGAATCCGCGCGGAGGTGAATTCAGACCTCAGCGTCAGTCTACCAAATTGACTACGTTCTTGAAATTCTACCCTATTCTTTCTAGTATCGTTGATACGCTGATTAAACCGACTTTAAGAATTCGATTCTTACAGCGCTCGGCGTGGAATAAGTGATGTTCCACTAGTGAGGGAATATGTATCCTGTGCCAAATTTCCCTAACCAACCGTAGATTCCGCTACAGATATAACAACTTATTTCAATATTTATTGTCTTCAAGCACAAGTATTCCCAGGACTTAACTTCCCAGGACAAAACCATTCCCAGGGGCGGACGACGAGCTCCCACCTCCACGTGGTGTCTGCTGGGAACTCTTAGAGAAACAGTTTGGCTGTCTCTGAGTGCCAGGAGGAGCTTAACGACGCGATTATTCCTTTTTTTATAACACGCTGACACGCTGAAAGCTAAGTCTCTGAACCTTATAAAATACCTAATATTACAGAACCAGTACTAAAGAGGAAGTTATGCCCCTTTACACGTACGCCCCTATAATAGAGAATAAAATTTGTTACTTTATTTATCCTGCCTGATAATTGTTTATAGTACTGGATCTTAAAAATTATATAATACAGATATAAAGCAGAAGGCTAGATATAATTAATATAATATAGTCTAAATAATTATAAGAACCTATACTCTATTTACTGATGTGACGGTTAGCAGGCGGCCGAAAATGGCTACTTCGGCGGCCGTTTTACGAGTCTTTCTAACCAGCATCCGTCTTGGCATCACGTGAATCAATTCCCACGACCACAGGCTTCCCTCCACGCAGGGCCACAATTTTTTGTTCCTGACGCTAGCTCAACTTGTTGCATCCTCAGCATCCTCAGTCTCCCTCCTACCTAGACGCCCATGCTCCGGGAGGGGAGCCAAAAATGGCTCCCCTTTTAGCCATCATGTTCTCTCCAGTTCCAAGTCTCATAATGCCGACCGTATCCTTTCCTGCTCCCATCCTTCCTCCCACCAGCATCTCTCGCAACA